>SCLG01000377.1:96084-121688 GCA_004367875.1 Oikopleura albicans
TTGTAAACAAATCGAGCAGACCACCCTTAACTTGAAGAAAAAAGAATCCACCAAGACTCTCAACAATTATTACGGTTATCCTGAATCTTTTGCTGTTACTCACGACTTTTGTGCAATCTAATTATTGTGTTCTTAATTTTAAAATAAACTTTGACAATCAATTAAAGTCCTTTGTTGATAATAAATTGCATGTGAAAAGAAAAAAATTGCAACAAAGTAAAAAAAAAAATACGAAAAACATGTAAAAAACATTATAATAAAAAACTATCGCACGATTACCAGCTTTTTCTTATATAATGAAAATTTTAGGGTTATAATTTTACGATCGCGTAGTCTTGCGTTTGAAAAATTGTTTATTGTTGGGCCACACAATTATTGAAATTATTAGACACGGCTTCGCAATTTCTACCGGCTGAGTTTCATGAAAATCGGCCGAGCATTTCTAGTATTCGGTGTCGGCATATTTTAAGATGATATAAAAACCAATTTTCCCCTTTAATTTGAACTGGGTGCCCTCCTTTCTCCCCTCCTTATAAATGCGGCATTTATAAAGAGGGGAGAACGGAAGGGCACCAAAGTTCCAAATAAAAAGGGGGAAAATTGATCTTTATATCATCTTAAAATATGCCGACACGGTAAACTAGAAACGCTCGGCCGATTTTCATGAAACTTAACCGGTATCACAAAATTGGACATCTGTGATAAAAGGTGTTGTACACTAAAAGTCTGAATTTACAACAATATCTGATTGATATATTTTGACTAGTTTGTTCGAGTTTTTAAATGGCAAGTTCGATGAGTTTTTAACGCTATATTATGTAGGCTATATATATGTGTTTTTGTTTTGTTATCAAAAATGACCTCTAAAATAAATTCGACTTCAACCCATACAGATTAATTGTAGAAGGCGGTTGTCATTGATGTTTTGACGCCTAATTTCTTAAAATATTAGCCATAAACGAAGATCAATAGTGATGCTGCCTGTGACGCATTTCGTTCAGAAACTACTTTTATATAAAATATGATGTGCACGGCTTCAAACATTTATTATTGCCCTGCACGACAGTATCGTTAATGCGCTGACTTAAACAGGTTTTTATTTTTAGCAAGTTTTTTTGTAAAAAAACGTATGGCCAGTGGTTGGGTCAGACTCCGCCTGTTTTTTGTGCTCGGCCAACGAGTCTTTGGACCCGTGTTGATTGCCTACAACCTCTTGAACTTGAGAAAAAACAAAAATTGTACCGCCAATCAATTGAACAGTGTTGGTGGTATGTATTTTTTTTAACAAAAATTGTACCGCCAATCAATTGAACAGTGTTGGTGGTATGTATTTTTTTTTTTTGGTGATGTGTTCCTACTAAAAAGACGCACAACCGTTTTTGCATATTTAGATTTCAGAAAAACAAAAATATATATCTCAAAAGCTCTACTAGTGGGAAAATCATCTAATTTTCTGTTTGATTTGTGAACAAATTGTATGTACGGTTACTAGAGAAAATATGAATTCTCAATAAAAGCTGAAATTTCTCAGATGCGCCGCGCAGCTATCCGAAAATTCATGAAAAACCCTACCGGCTAACTGCGCAGGGCCTAGGTGGAAAAGTGAAAACATTTTTCGGGAAAAATCTACCGGATAACAGACCGAGCTGGCCGACCTGTCGAATAACTGCGTAGGGGGTTATTTGCCATAACTTATGGTCCAAAACGGTATTTTATGAAAATAGTGCGGGACAAGATGGGTGTCTGTGCACTTATTTCATCGATTTTTTCGAGGCAAATGGTCCATCATTGGGCACACGGATAGCGATTTAGAAAAATATTTACTTTTTAATTATGCAACTCTTCGCAGAATATTAAATAGCCGCTTTCGTTATTCCGCTTTATCAGTTTTTTTGTATGAAATTGGTATCGACATAATCTATCGGCTACAGACTGTAGCTATTGTAACCGCAGTGCTTTTATCAAAACAACAAACTGTGCCATTAAACATAAAATAGCTTTTTAGATGGAAGAAATTCTATTGGATAAATCGGTTCATGTTGGTATTTAAAATTACTTAGAATTAAAAGTTATATTATGTTATACTGCTTGTCAGCACAACCTAATTTAGGACGAAACTGGAAACGCTCCAAAACCTGGAAAGCCAAAACTGAAAAGGGTTTGATTTTCGATCAAAAAATCAGTTTATGCCTGTTTTACCGGATAAAACCCGTTACACTAGAGGGTACTTTTGGCGCTAGCGAGTCGACATAACCGTGTCAAATAAATTAGTTCGGAAAATCCTAGATTTTTTGATGAAGCTAANAAAAATGTACCGGTTCCCTCAGTAGCGACCTTCCGCGAAAAAATAGAAACAAGAATATTTTCAGATATTTTTGTTTTTTTTTAATTTAACTACGTAAACGTGGAACAGGTAAAAATATTAATGCTCAAAGTGAACAAAATTCAATGAAATTTCAATATTAGTACTCATTAACTACTAAAAGCTCCAATGACAGGGCCATTCTGATAATTTTCGGACGTTTTCAAATTGTATCCAAATTAAGTATGTCCTCAAAAATTTTCAAAATAAGCCATTCTAATCTTCAAATGTCTAGAATAAGCCACTCTATAACAAAAATGTCCGAAAATCATCTCAATACGGACGCTGCGCCCAATACGGACGGTGCTCCCAATACGGACGCAATTTTTGAGAATCAAAAACGTCCGTATTGGGAGTAGGGACTGTATTTAAAATTACTTGTAATTAAAAGTTATATTATGCTATACTGCTTGTCAGCACAACCTAATTTAGGGCGAAACTGGAAAAGTTCGAAAATAAAAGGTCAAAACCTGGAAAGCCAAAACTGAAAAGGGTTTGATTTTCGATCAAAAAAATCAGTTTATGCCTGTTTTACCTGATAAAACCCGTTACACTAGAGGGTACTTTTGGCGCTGGCGAGTCGACATAACCGTGTCAAATAAATTAGTTCGGAAAATCCTAGATTTTTGGATGAAGCTAAATTTGGAGCTAATTTTCGGAATCTGAACTTTTAAATATATATATATGTGAACCTTATATAAAAAAATTCGAAAGAAAAGTTTTTCAAATGAACCGACGAACAAAAGTACGGCACCTACAATACACCGGGTAATAATTATCGAAACTTTTTTGGACGCTCTTAAACAGAAAATCAATAGCTGTTAGAACAATTAGTTTTATGTTCAGAAAAAATAATGCATTTTAGTATATGTGCCGATAATTTACATTTTTAGCCATATAAAAAGGTGGTATAACTTATAGACTATACTAATTCAATACTACTATGAACCTCTAGGGTATCCATGATAAAATCTGATAATAAACTTTATTCACTAAAAACACGCTTGTTGGATGTATAAATGCAATAAGATTGATATCACTTGAATTCAAACAGCTTTTGTGTAGTGGTATTTGGGCTGAAATGACCGATTAAACAAATTTATCATAGAAAACGATTTCTGAACCAATCAGCGTCGAGCGTTATCATTTTCAATAAAAAATAACAATAAAAGAGGGTATTTCCTATTGCCAATAGGCTATTGGCTTACATAACAATTCAGAAACAATCAATTTGTTTTGTTAATCTGTTTGAATTCAAGTAACTATGACGTTACAAAAACCCGATTGGAGTTCGCAATTATATTTTTTCAAATATCAATAGAGATGATAAAAAAAACCGGGCCATCAGACCGCAGGAGTTAAATTTGTCTAAAAACCATTTAACATTAATTATAGATAGATCTCAATCCAAGATGGTGAATTGATGGAAATTCTTAATTTGTTAAAAGGTACGTGCTATATATAGGTAAAGTCTATGGATTATGGAAAAAAGAGTGCACTTTGAAATAAGATTATAGAAAAAGGTTTATTTTTTTAAAGATTTAAGAAAATAACTTTTTGAAATGAATCATTTCAAATGAATTAATATGAAATATATTTATTTAGAATAAACTCAAAAAAGAATTCCTGCACCAAATGGCACATGATAGTGGACTCAAGGTAAGCTATTTGTGCAAAGATTAAATCATGGAAATTATTCCTTGATCTGACATATTATTTTTGTACTCGAATTTTTGCATTTTCAATTTTTACAGTAAGTTACAGTCTTTACGTCCCGTTATATTTCATTTTTTGGGAATTTTCATTTCTTCGGGTCATCTCTCTTTTCTTTGTTTTCTAGACGTTCTATTTCTTCTACTCAGCGTTTTACATGAATTTCCGTCGTTTTTTCTTTCGTATTTTCTAGATAGCCAAACTCGAATTTTTTTTCCGCACATCAAAAACTCGAATATCCCCATCTAGAAGTATAATATGTATACAAAGTAACCGCTCATGTTATACAGGTTTAGCTTCATGAAAATCGGCTGAGCGTTTCTAGAATAGAGCAATTTTCTTTTTTTTCTTGCAATGGGGTGCTCCTATTGGCCAATATCATTTTAAAATATGCCGACACGGAATACTAGAAACGCTCAGCCGATATTCATGAGACTAAACCGGTAGGTCCGCTTTTAGCGCCACTGAGTGAAGGAGGCCGTGTCTAATAATTTCGCCTAGTTTTCGCACTCTAAAATTGTGAGTCAAAAAGTAATATAAATTACTAATATTAATATACTTATATACTAATATTATTTACTTGAAGCTTCTCATTATTAAAGTAGGCCCTAAATTTCCAGATATTTTGCCAATTATGGTACTTTTTTTTATTATTTTTTGAAACTGTAACTTAGAATAATGGGAACATGCCATTGTATGAGAATGACGATCACATTTGGTCGCGATGCTGATGATGGTACCCGAAGTGAACGAAGTGTCGAACGAAATATTGAACAATTGAACGCACACTTGCTGGCAGAAGAGATTGAAAAAATTCGCAAAATGTTACCGTTTGGTTGCTAACTGATGCGTACCAGGAGGGCACATACTATGCTTGTTTAAGACCTTTTTTGTCGTATTAGTAGTTTTACCGTATACAGGGGAGTCTCATATTAAGGGACAGAATTCAAAATGAGGGACACTTTTACCAAAAAGATTCAAATTAAGGGACGATTTTTTCGAAAAAACGGTCAAAAAGTTAAAATTAAGGGACAAAATTCAAATTAAGGGACAAAAGTGGACTTTGGTCAAAAATAGCAAACCGTCCCCGTGAGACCCCTGTAAAATATTTTTACAACCCATATGGATAGACCCATAAATTTAAGGCATTAATGTTTTATATGGATTTTTTTATATTTATTAAAATGTCAACTAAGTTCGATCATAAAAACGGAACATTTTAAAAAGATGGAATATCGCCGGAAGACCAGCTTATTTGAAACACAATTGGAAACATTAAAAAATGTTGAGCAGGTGAGCACTTAATTAGAATCATTTTTTTAACATAATTTAGCGCGTTTGGTACAAATTATTTGCACCATCAATATGCACCATTGTCTCCTTTAGAGTTTAATTTCTAAAAAAATAATTCAGTTTTTAACGACCATAACTAAAGAAAGACTGTACTATTCTGGAAAGGGCAGCTCTTTAGCCAGCCGTCGAACAAGTCCACAAAGGTGGCTTTTTCACAAATAAAAAAAAACAAGTTTATTTCATGACTGAAATTATCAGAACAAAGTTCTAAAAACAAAATATTTCCGCTTTATTGCCCAAAGTCAGATATAATTCAAAATTTAAACTCCTGGACACTAAAAATTAATTACACCAAAATAACAAAAAAAAAATATATAAAAAGATTATTTATTTGAACTAGTACAAATGTACACGTGAAATTAATTTATTTCTGAGCGTCTTTTTTCGTTATTTTTCACGCAGACTAATCGTACGCATGGGGAAATTTGTGTTAACTAAAAAAGCCACCAAAGTCTTCGTCGATTTTCATCTCGCCATACCTCTCCACGATCCCGCCGAAAAGTCTACAACCAGATCAATTTCCCAAAACCCGAGCTCTATACGGTTGAATGTAAAAATTTTACCGCCATTTCAACAGCGCCATTTTATATCGGACCTTCAACACCACGACAAGGCGGGCGTTCAAATTATATGCACACGACTTGGTTTTTCGTCGATTTAAGGCATAAGGACGCCCCGTAGCCTACGAAATAATTTGTGACGGGCCGTACGGCAGAATTGGTATTGCTGACCCCCTCAACTTTTCGAGAAAATTCCATAGGCGGTGTTTTTTGCGTAGGTTGGATATTTCAAACAGCTCTCTAGGGGGCCCTGGTGGCCCAAATCAATTTTTTAATAGCGTAAGGCTGTAATCTTCCCGACGGTCGCTGGTAGCCGGACCAGTCGGGTGGTAAGGTTGGTTAGATATGCCAAGCACGCTTGCTGAGCAACCACGCACCGGAGCATAGCGCTCAGGCCACTCACTTCAATGCATTACATAACCTGGGAATATTCCCGGGTTGTGTAATGCTTGGTTGCGAGTAGGTTGAAGGATTGCGTGGTTATGTATCGCGAGCGTGGTTGGCCGCCCGCAATTAGTGTAGGGGAGTTGGATGTGCCGCGGGGAAGCGCGCGGTCATGTTTCGCGAGCAAGGGACGACGATGGCGAAGTGCCACATTTAAGTCGTCGCCCATTGCCCGGGTAACATGTNTGCGCTCAGACTGCAGCGGTGATGCCAAAATAGCGTTACAAATCATCGGAAATTTGCTGAAAGTGTTGCAGTCTGAGCGGCCTCATACGGTATAAGGTCATTTGAACACCTCAAAACGAAGACAAGAAGAATTTATACTTTGCCTACAACAAGTCAGGTTGATATTTAAAAGGGCGAGTACTCATATTGACGTATTTCTTTTAGATCTTCGGACATATATAAACTCGATACCAAAACATTTCAACAGCGAATTATTGAAAAATCGGACAGTAGGACAAATTCAAATAGTTCGTGCCAAATCAGAATAATTAAAAGTACAGTTGCGGCGACCTTAACTTGATGCTTGGCCATAGTCTGCCAAGAAACACAACGAAAATTGATCGTTGTGGTATCCACGAGTTAAACTAAAAGTGGAACGTAACGTATAGAATTGTAAACTGTCAAATTTAATTTATCACTCTAATAAATACACATTTTCTGTTCATTTAGTGTCAAGTTTTGCGTGGCCACTGTACGACAAATGTTAACTTATAAAGTGTTATATCGTCCTGATTTTAAAACGCGAAAAATTTTTAGCGGAAATGCATATTTCTCCTTAAGTGCGGCACTAAGTGTCGGGCACTTAAGAGGGTAAGAACTGTGATACAAAAATATTTTAAAGAGGGAAATCGCCTTTCGGTGATTGGCCGAGCGCGCTCAAAAAAGGACCAATGACAGACCACATAAGCCTCATAAGCGCTGTCAAACAACGTTACCAAAAAGTGGTAACATTATTTATTTTTTTCGCGTTTGAAAATCACTGCGATAATAAAAGCAAATAACTGTTAACTAAACCACATATTTTTTGATACCGATCGGTATTAACCGTTAGTTAACAAATTGACTATTTGAATTAAAAAGATGGCATAACCTAAAGTTATCTAAATCTGCCCAATCTCTTCCACACGATGATTTTTATTCAGAACCTTAACCATTGGACACCGGGTTATTTCGTATTGCAAATATACACAGGTTAAGTACTTAACCGTCCACTAATTTTTTTTAACTGGACGGTTAAGCCGGTGCCGGACGGTTAAGCCGGTAGTACGTAGGCGATTTTTTTTGGGGAAATTAAAAAAACGAAGTTGACGGTTAAGCAAAAATAGGGTGGACGGTTAAGAAAAAATAGCCATTTTTCTATAAGAACTTGATCTTTTGTAACACGTGACTCTTTTCTATGACTGTTACTTTTTACTATTTTACTCAATTGACCATTGAAAAAGTCTTAATATTGCTATATGACATTAATTTTTGAGAAACAAAGAGAAAATTTTCAAAATAATTTACTAGAATACGGACGGTTAAGGCAAACTGGACGGTTAAGGGCATAGGGCGTAGGCGTTAGCTCTGAAAAAAAAAAATAGCTAAAAAGTGGACGGTTAAGCCGGTTCTGGACGGTTAAGTAATGGACGGTTAAGTACTTAACCTGTGTATTTCCACTTCTTGTTTCTTGAGACTTTTCTATGGAATTCAAAATATTTCAAAGTTGAGAAAGCGGCGTAAATGGGAACACAAACTGTAAATTTAATTAGAACATTTCTTTGATTTTTAAACATTAATATCAATTCCTTTGAAATGCTCAATAGATTCATAATTATTTAGTTAGTGTGGTACCGAAGTGACAGTCCGGAAAGAAGTGACAATTCGGAACGAAGTTACATTTTGGAACGAAGTAACACTTTTTCGGAGTTTTTTGGGCAAAAGTGACGGAAAGAAGTGACAGTTTTTGACCAAAAAAATCGGAAACGAAAGTGTCACTTCGTTACCACACCAACTGTATAGTGTAAACAATAAGCACAGCTGATGTTAATATATGCTTCATTCACCATTGATTCACAATAAATAAAACGATTGTAAACTGAATTTATTAAATAAAATCTACTTAACAAATGAGTGTATTTTCTTGAAGAATGGGAGATTTTTTCATTGTTTTTCAGTGTGAGGCTTTCATTTTTAATCAGTACATATGTTAGATAATGCAACGCACAAAATCATTATTCTATTCATCTTTAGTTTTCTATATTTGACATTTTTGGCACTTTTTTGTGGATTTTAGCAACAGTTCAATCGACTAGTCATATTTTATATCGACAATATGGTAGGTTATATTAAGTGCAGTTTATATCAAATAAATTTTATTTTGGCAAATAGAAGACAGTGTCAAGAAAATAACCAAATTTTACTTCTTACAAAAAATAGACCTAGATTATCCAGGCTAGATATCATATACTCCTAGTATACTTGTAAAAATTATAAAATCAATTACAAGCTGCGCGGGGAGTTGTTTGCGTGGCTAAAGGACGCTAGCCAATAGGAGGCGCCTCTAAAAAAGCATGAGCCAATAGGCGCGCTTGTCAATTCAGTCACAGACGCCAGCGCCGTAGGCATATTACAGACGAAGTAATATATCTATTATCTATAAACTATTATCGAGCTTCGAAATCTGAATTTTAGATGTTGAAATATGAATAATTCGGGCCGCATTCCGGGCCGCATTCCGAGCCGCATTCCGGGCCGCATGAGATATATGGTTAAAAAGGCTATAAAGCTGGTCTAACCATTGGTAAACTTTTTTTTCAATTTTACCAGTTTTTTATTGATTTTCTCGTTTAAACTCGTTATTACTCGAGTCGAAAAAGTCATTTACCAAAAAACCGACCAAAAAACCCTCCAAGTTGAACTGTTGCCATAATATTGTTTTTTATGTCAAATTGAAAGCTATCAATAATTATTTTAAAAATTGAGTACGTACAATATCTAGCAGTTTAATATGGGTTAAGGACCATTAACTTTTGACAGAACCTGGCCCAGCCCATACTGTAGGAACACAGCTGGTTTGTGTTTTTTCCAGCGAATCCAGGGATTTTGTTCGTTGCAAACCACTTCGGTAGCCGGCGCAAGATAATGGTGTTGGAATCTGAAAACAGTAATACTAATTTTAACTATTGTTTTACAATCGCCAGCAAGTAACGATTATAAGTATTTTTGACAAAATTAGTCTGCACCGGGCGCCCTGCTTTTTAAAACAAAAAAGGGAGTGGGGTACTATTTGTGGTCGCGAAAGAAGTTGTATTTTGGGTAGTTTCGCGACCAAATGTGTGGTCGCGAAAGTATCATAAACGGAGTTCTTTCGCGACCAAAAATAGTCGCGAAAGTACCCTTCACCCAAAAAAAGTCACGAAATGACGTCATGGCCCCAAAGCGTTACAATTTTTTGAGCAAAGAACTGTATAATTTATTTATTACAGTATATACTTTTATTTTTGAGCGCCTGGACTTTGAAGAAACATGAACGCCTTTTTTGGTATCCTCGGCGTTAAATATGTTTTCTATCCAGGTCTATGTATAGTTTGAAACAAATAAAAAGAATCACATACGTGTCTTGTTGTTTTAGCATCGGTACTGTGGGATACAGTGGATATTTGCTGATGTCGAACGTGGTCCAGAAGAAATGCCATCCTTTCTCCGACATGTGTGAAAGCGTTTGAAACGACTGTTTTAAATGTGCCAGTTTTAGTTAAATGTGGTGGAAGGTATTCTGGTTGGTAATCGGGCAGATTTTTTCTACCGGGCTTNTTTATCACTCTAATAAATACACATTTTCTGTTCATTTAGTGTCAAGTTTTGCGTGTAACGGCCACTGTACGACAAATGTTAACTTATAAAGTGTTATATCGTCCTGATTTTAAAACGCGAAAAATTTTTTTAGCGGAAATGCATATTTCTCCTTAAGTGCGGCACTTAAGAGGGTAAGGACTGTGATACAAGAATATTTTAAAGAGGGAAATCGCCTTTCGGTGATTGGCCGAGCGCGCTCAAAAAAGGACCAATGACAGACCAAATAAGCCTCATAAGCGCTGTCAAACAACGTTACCAAAAGTGGTAACATTATTTATTTTTTTCGCGTTTGAAAATCACTGCGATAATAAAAGCAAATAACTGTTAACTAAACCACATATTTTTGATACCGATCGGTATTAACCGTTAGTTAACAAATTGACTATTTGAATTAAAAAGATGGCATAACCTAAAGTTATCTAAATCTGCCCAATCTCTTCCAAACGATGATTTTCATTCGGAACCTTAACCATTGGACACCGGGTTATTTCGTATTGCAAATATATTTCCACTTCTTGTTTCTTGAGACTTTACTATGGAATTCAAAATACAGTTGGTGACTAAACGAGTTGACACTTTCGTTTCTGATTTTTTCGTCAAAAACTGTCAACTTGTTCGGTCTTTGTCAACTCGTTAGGTCTTTGTCAACTCGTTAGGTCACTTTTGCCCCTTTTTGCCTATTTTTGCCTGAAAAACGCCCAAAAACTGTCAACTCGTTAGGTCTTTGTCAACTCGTTAGGTGTCAACTCGTTTAGTCACCAACTGTATTTCAAAGTTGAGAAAGCGGCGTAAATGGGAACACAAACTGTAAATTTAATTAGGACATTTCTTTGATTTTTAAACATTAATATCAATTCCTTTGAAATGCTCAATAGATTCATAATTAATTAGTTAGTGTGGTACCGAAGTGACAGTCCGGAAAGAAGTGACAATTCGGAACGAAGTAACAATTCGGAACGAAGTTACATTTTGGAACGAAGTAACACTTTTTCGGAGTTTTTTGGGCAAAAGTGACGGAACGAAGTGACAGTTTTTGACCAAAAAATCGGAAACGAAAGTGTCACTTCGTTACCACACCAACTGTATAGTGTAAACAATAAGCACAGCTGATGTTAGTATATGCTTCATTCACCATTGATTCACAATAAATAAAACGATTGTAAACTGAATTTATTAAATAAAATCTACTTAACAAATGAGTGTATTTTCTTGAAGAATGGGAGATTTTTTCATTGTTTTTCAGTGTGAGGCTTTCATTTTTAATCAGTACGTATGTTAGATAATGCAACGCACAAAATCATTATTCTATTCATCGTTAGTTTTCAATATTTGACATTTTGGCACTTTTTTTGTGGATTTTAGCAACAGTTCAACCGACTAGTCACATTTTAAATCAGCATTATGGAATTAGAATAACCAAATTTTACTTCTAACAAAAATTAGACTTAGATATACTCGTAGTATACTTGTAAAAATTATAAAATCAATTACCGACGATGTACTATATCTATTATCTATAATTTATAGACTATAAACTATTATCGAGCTTCGAAATCTGAATTTAAGATGTTGAAATAGGAAAAAAAGTATAAAAATTAAATTCATAAAATGTCTGGAAGGCTCTAGAATTTTTCGAAGGTCAAAAAAAGTTCGCCTCAGACTTTTTATAAATTGTATTCTCAGACTTTTAATTACTAAGTTTATGAGCTCTACAATCTGGCCAAACAGTTTTTTAATAAATAAGCCCGTAAAAGCTCAGCGAAAAATGCTTCATAGTATAGGACCGGGCCGTATGAGATATGTGGTTAAAAAAGTTATAAAGCTGGTCTAACCATTGGTACACTTTTTATGGAATTTCATCAGTTATTTATTGAATTTCTCGTTTAAAGTCGGGTTGAAAAAGTAATTTATCAAAAAAATAAATGCTTTAAAATTTCAATAGATATGATTTTAAAACCTTCCAAATTGAACTATTGCCATAATATTGCTTTTATGTCAAATTGAAAGCTATCAATAACTATCTAAAAAATTGAGTACGTACAATATCTAACAGTTGAATATGGCCCATATTATATGGGTTAAGGACCATTAACTTTTGACTGGTCCCGCCCAAACTGTAGGAACACAGCTGGTTTGTGTTTTTTCCAGTGAATCCAGCGATTTTGTTCGTTGCAAACCACTTCGGTAGCCGGCGCAGGATAATGGTGTTGGAATCTGAACACAGCAATACTATTTTTTTGCGTTTAATGCGCGATCTGAGCCCGCTTTAACTTTGAGACGCTATTTTTTATATTTTTTTGTAAAAAAAAATAATTTTTAGCCTTTGACCGCCCAAACATTTTTTGGTGAGCTCTCTAAATATGTTGTGAATAATAATCTTGTGAAAAATTATTTAATTTTGTGAAAAAAATATAAAATCTGAAGTCACATTTTTTTTTGTTTCGCTCATTCATTTTTTTTTATTCTAAAAAAAATTCAATAAATTCTTATTACAAGCAACGCGGTGAGTCATTTGCGTGGCTAAAGGACGCTAGCCAATAGGAGGCGCCTATAAAAACCCTGAGCCAATAGGCGTAGCTTGTAATTCAGTTACAGACCCCAGCGCCGTACAGCTTATTATTATTGAAGTTTCCGATTCTTTTGTTCGGCGTTTCTTTTATTTGCTTTGTCAAAAAAAAAATCTCTGGGCTACTGGGCTCGCTGAGGTAGAGTCAACCCGACGTCATGACCCCAACGCGTTACAATTTTACAAAATATAGTTTTATTTATGTTTGGTATGCCCGGCGTTTAATATGTTTTCTATCAAGGTGGATGTATAGTTTGAAACAAATAAAAAGAATCACATACGTGTCTCGTTGTTTTAGCATCGGTACTGTGGGATACAGTGGATATCTGCTGATGTCGAACGTGGTCCAGAAGAAATGCCATCCTTTCTCCGACATGTGTGAAAGCGTTTGAAACGACTGTTTTAAATGTGCCAGTTTTAGTTAAATGTGGTGGAAGGTATTCTGGTTGGTAATCGGGCAGATTTTTTCTACCGGGCTTCAAATTATAGTTATAAATAGCAAAACTTTATGTTTTGTGTCTAGTAAATTGTTTGTATGAAAATAATAAGTATAATTTATGTATAGTCCGAATCAAGCGCGAAATATTAGCGATAAATTAGTGACATTGTTTTTTTTTAATCCTACCATAGCCTACCCCAGTGTCTGTATAGACGGAAAATTACTATGGTAGGACGGTTGTACTGGCGTGGGCCATAAGTTATGGCCCATAACTCAATATATGACGAGTCCCGTTCAGCTAGGTGACAAACTTATTACCCACACCAGTTCCACGGCCGTTTGGTCCACGGGTAAATGAAACATATTACGCTATGGTTTACAGTATGGACCAGTGTTGGGAAAATGCTACAATTTCGCGTCAGCAAACGAAAAATACATAGAAAATATTGGTTGTCGACAAACGTCGTTAGTGGGACCGTCCGACTCGGACGGCCGTCAAAGATAGAGCGATGTTTCCCAAAAACCGTTAGCGTTAGGCAGGTCTTGGCGACGGCCGACCATACCCGTTAACACCACCAACGTTTACTCTGATTTGTAACTAAAATTTGCCAAAATTTAGCAGTAAATTGGGTCCGATGGGGGTAACGATTATATTGAGCGTGTGCTCACAATACAAATATTTTTCTGTCAAACATACCGGTACGATTTATGGAGTCAAAATTAAGTGGATACGCGTATCGATAAGTCGTTTCATAAAATTACAAATTTTACATATTTGCATTACCGGTTTTAGACGTCAAGCTTTTTTCTTTTATTTAAGGGTGGTAACCGACGCTTTGCTTGTCTGTAGCGCCTAATATTAAATTTTGAAGTATTTCGAATAAAAAATAAAAAAAATAAATGTGTGTGTATTTTATATTAATAAAATTAAGATAAAATCGACTAGACAGGATTATTTATAAAAACATATACATTATATTAAATTAAGATTTATCTTTCTTCATAAATAACTGTAGGACCAGATGGCTTTTTTTATTTTCAGTAGTTAAGTTCAAGGCGCCGTGAGGGCATCTGAGCTTAATTACTAACATTAGACGAAACTTAAAATCACTCTATAAAACACAAAATATTATATTTAATTTGATGGAATAGAACGTCTGAGTTATCGTCTTTGAAATTACTCCCTTTTGTAAACAATAGCTATTTACGGTCCTTAAACTGAATTTTATTTGTATGAATTTAATATTTCGCATTAACCTTCAAAAAATCTGAAATAATACAACTATTCCTTGGGTGTAGCATCCTATATATGCGATCAAATATTTGTGTAATTTGTTTAATATCAACTAAATAAATTGTTAGTTTTCCATTACAAATAAGATTTTTTTTATATATTATTTAAATTTTTGATCACTNGGCCCCTATTATGAGAGATAAATCCCAATTTATGGGCTAAAAATGCCTATTTTGGCCCTTATTATGAGAAAAAAAACTTTTTCGTCAAAAAAGTGGCCCTTATCATGAGAAAGTGGCCCTTATTATGAGAAAGCGGGCCAAGGTGGCCCTTATCGTGGGGGCTCTTATCATGAGGGGGGAGTGTACTGGTGTGGGTAGCGAGTTTGTCACCGAGCTGAACGGGACCCGTCGTATATTGACGAGTTTCATAACTCAATATACGACGACTCCCATTCAGCTCGGTGACAAACTCGTTACCAACACCAGTACAACGGCCCGCATGGTCCACGGGTAAATGAAACTAATTACGCTATGCTTTGCGGTATGGACCATACCAGGTAACACAACAATTTTTACTCTAATTTGTAATTGAAAATCAGCCAACCTTTAGCAGTGAACTTAATGGGGTAACGATTATATTGAGCTCAAAAATTTATTTAGGAAAACAAAATGAAATGGATTCGTTGTTATTTCATAATTTACAAATTTTACATTTATGTATTTATGGTCTTAGACGTTTTTGGTCAATTTTTTTGCTGCTATTTAATACTACTACTTGTATTTTATATTAATAAAATTAAGAGAAAATTGGTCAGACTGGATTATTTATAATGTCATATTTTTACGCGAAAATAACAAATGGAATTTTTACGATATTTTGAACCCTCATAATACAAATTATAATTTATTTTTCCATAAATAAATGTAAGACTAGATGGCATTTTTTTCAATAATTCTCAAGTTCAATGCGCCGTGAGGGCATCTGAGCTTAATTACAAACATTTGACAAAAGGGAAAATATTTCACTAAAAACACAAAATATTATATCTAATTTGATGGAATAGGACATTTAAGTTCTCGTCATTTGACATACGTTCTTTTTGTGAACAATAGGTATTTACGGTCCTTAACTAAATTTTATTTGTATGAATTTATCATTTCGAGTTAACCTTCAAAAAATCTGAAATAATACAACTATTCCTTGGGTGTAGCATCCTATATATGCGATCAAATATTTGTGTAATTTGTTTAATATCAACTAAATAAATTGTTAGTTTTCCATTACAAATAAGATTTTTTATATATTATTTAAATTTTTGATCACTTGACAAAAGAAGGCTATCTAAGGCATCGGATGCATCCCTCATCAAGGTTCGAAATTACGATATGTCCGGTAAAATCATTGGTCACATTTGACTCCTATTTTCTATAAATCACACAAACCGGGAAGGGTACCTAAACCGGAAATTTGTATGATCCTTTTTAAAGTAATAAAAGGACGTCAAATTTTTTTAACAAAGACTTTTAACAAGTAGACATTTTTATGCTTTCAATCTTACGCCGCCCAAATTTATCATTGCCCAAATTATTGCATTTATATGGCACTTTCGGCATGAAAAAAAAATCCGTATAACTTCGCTGTGGTTAAAAAATCTACTGTGTGGTCCAACAATGAATCGGCGAGGGCAAATTTCCGCACGCAGTTTTATATTATTTCACCACTTAAAGTGCATGTAAAAATTTGCTACATAACTGATTAATTGTTGGACCACATCGTACCATGCAGGAGTATGCCTGGTAAATTTTTAATCAGAAAAAAACTGCCAAATAACTGCTCAGACGTAACGTATTTATTTAACTCACAGGGGGAAGTGCGTGTAAATAGTGTAAACAATTGTTTTTTGCGTCGAGGTAAGGTATATGGAGGCCCCGTAGGTCAAAACGGGTATTGGTGACCCCCCTCAACTTTTCGAGAAAAATTCGATTGACGGTGTTTTTTTTTTGCGTAGGTTGGAGATTTCAAACAGCTCTCTAGGGGTCCCTGGTGGCCCAAATAAATTTCTGAAAAGTCAGATCGACGTAGTTTGACGAGCTCTACAACTTGGCTTTACCAGTTTTTTTGAATATTGCGATTTTTTAAGTGCGTGTTTATTTACACGCATTTTCCCCTACGGGCTCCCAAAAAGTCCTTCCCCTGAGAGTAAAAAACCGTTATGGTTTATTGAATCAATAATGCCCTTGATTTACTTGTTTTAATATTTCGAACCTTGTCCCTCATTGCAGCATTAATGTCCACATCATGTTGACCTCGTCGCCGAAAACCAAGCCATCCCATCTCTTTCACCAAAAAACTTTCTTATTTTCTCTCTTACTCTCTGTAATAAAAGTTCTGCAACGGATTTTTAAAATGAACAAACAACTAATAAAAAATTATTGTATCAACTCGCCGGACTGTTCAACTATTATGGCATGAGTGAGTTGACATAAAAGGTATTATATATAAAATCAACCAGTAGTTGGCATGCTAATGATGAAATATCGGACAGCGAGATGTGAAATCGAATATAAATACTCGCGGTTTATAGGCAGACGGCGACCAGCTCCGAATATCCTTATTAAGTCGAAAAAATAATCAGACGCATGGAATTATGGATCTGTATTTAGGCTGTCCATATACGAAACCGAAATTCGGAGTAAAAATACCCCTTTAGCAATTATTCGCGCAACATCAAAATTGAAGAAAAAACTTTTTATTGTTCTTTGAAGTTAGTTTATGCAGTTTCATACGCTGATTACGAATAAATAAATAAAATTGTGAGTAGAAAACAAGTTTAGGCGCTAGAGAGCAAAATTTGATTTTAAGAGACATATGTTTAGGCGCTAGAGAGTAAAGTTTGATTCATAGAGACATGTTTAATGGTAAAAATGTGCGCACAAAATGTCATGTAAAGTCCAAACTACATGAAAATTATTGTAGAATAATAGAATCTGACAAAAAAAAACGTGCACATCTATAAGTACAGTGGGGAAAAGTCCGCCTGAAAAAGGCGCACATAAAGAATTATTTACAAATTTTCGTAAAAAAGCGCCCATCTAGAGGGACATGCATATCTAAAGGGCGCACCTCTAGAAGGACCTGACTGTATATATAAAAAAAAAATAATGTTTATACATATTCTTGACAAAATGCATGCAATCAAATTTTTTTTGCCATTTTTGAGATTTTGCCGTGGACAGCCTAAGTGTAGATAATTGTGTTTTTTTTTCGAAAATGACCGTGTCGAACGAGTTTCATCACCAATCCTGAGATTATTTCATATAATACCACATTATATTCATATAATACCACGCTAGTCTAACGAGAATTTCGCTTGAACCAACATTCCGTTCAGTGAAACTGACTCACTGCCAACACAGTGCTTCTACAGTTAGTAGAAAAACAATAATTTTTGCTAGAATTCGTTGCTTCATATAAACCGCTCAACAGACCTTTTTAAAATAAAACTTTTAACAGGGGTTTTAAAGCAAAAACAAACGGAAAAAAACAAACCCAAAACGTCAATCACGCACATCCTTGAAGTCAACTTTCGTGATCATCAACATGATGTTGAAGAGTCGGCGGTAACTAAACCGGTCCCAGCGGAGCCAGTGTATGTTTTAGATTCTAAAATTTAGACCCTGTCTCGGAGAGTCGCCTTGGGCGACCCGGACCTTGCCTTTGATATAAAATAACTGCAACAAAATAAAACACGGGGCCCAGATCAACAGACGGAAAACTGAGTGTTATTTATTCAATTTCGGCAGGCTTAACAATCTAGATTTTAGATAACTTAGTGGTGACGGAGTAAAAAGAAACACGCTTCGATTCAAATATTAATATAAAGGTAAAGAGAAAAAAATCGAGGGAACAGAAGTGGGAGAGATTGGGAAAAAACGAGGGAAAATTGTTTGAAACCGAAACTTTAATGATCGCTAATCAAGTTGCCTAATTTATAAAAAATCCATAAATATCTTCCCACGACATTGAAACAATTTAGTCCTGCGTGTGGGGATTAAGCAATATAATGTGTCACTAGTTAACCAGTATAGATCACCCTCATCAACGGAACTTCATAAAGTCAAACAAAACGTCTGAAAGTGTTCTTAGATTCGTCCGCACGAGTGATGACTGAAGTGGGATATAAAGGATTCGACCAAAGGGGGATTAATAGGAAGACGGTTAAAATTACTAATTATAATTTGGTATTATTTTATCTGTCAGAGAATTTATTTTATGAAAATTAATCTATTTACTCGGGTAGCTCCGATCAAAAAGCTTCAAAGGTGAGGCTTCTGTCGATCAAACCAAGCAATTTTTTTTGTACAAAACCGAAAAAAGAGATAATAATGTGTTATCTACGACGTCAGAATTTTCTCAATTTGAAAATATGCGCGCCAGACAGGCGCTATCAAAAACTGATTATGTGTTTGATCTATGAAAAACTCTTTATAAATAATTTTTTTCGTTTGTCGAATAAGGAAATTATTCGCAATTTTTTTAGCACTACAGACATAGGAAGGTTGCAGATAATTTGGTTTATAGCCTGTCGCACGCGAAACTAAAAAATACCCGTGTTGTGGCTGGTACACCTAAATCCAGTGTCATTATTTTGATCAAATCATCAGTTATTTAACAGTGGTAATTGAAGTGGGATTAGAACCCACGAAGTGATTGAAGTGCTTCCCTCGGCGTGGGATATTTGTAGTTCATATATACCTGACAGGCCACTTATTTTTTACAGTGACAAATAGAATATAATAAAAATATATTTCTTGGCTCTTTAATGATGAAGAGAACAAGTAATTACGGAGTAACTCATCTCGATAATGATCGGTTATGATGATTCGTGATAAAACTTGATGACGCATGATGTCTTGAAATGTGGCATGATGAGTCACCATTATTCCCGATAATGGGGCACCGATGTTTGGCATGCAAATAAGCCAAGAAGAAAAACTCGGTGACCACCATACATATAGAGCTGGTTGGGTTTAAACATTTTAGTGTGACTCATATGTTAGATTGGCTGGGTTCACTTCTCTCTTTTGTAACATGTGACTCACATGTGTGAGTCATATGTTAAGTGACCCTACTGAACGGCCAACGACCGGTCAATAACTGGTCATTGAGCGTTCCGTAGGGTTTTAAAAACAGCAATATATCTGTACATTTTATTCACATTTTCGTCTGATAAATTCTAACAAATAAATAATTTCGACTTAAAAAGGGACTCGTCGATAAGTACCAAGCAGAGCGCAGGGTCGCGCTCTTTTGAACGGCGCAGAGGCCAAGAATTTCAACAACATCTGGTGGAAAGTATGATGCACATAACATCATTTCTGTTGTTGGACCCATCAAGTTTGTTGCTTTTTGTTCGTATGTCGGTAAAAAAAATCTCGGAAATGGAGTATGTGCCGTCGACGTTGAGTGTGATAGAAGCTTCAGAAACCCTGCAAAATTTGTGCCATAGGTTGAATTCAGAAGGCAAACTATTGGACAAATAATAGTTTTGTCGGATAAAAATCTAACTTTCTTATACAACTCGCGGCAAACAGTGCAACTAGACAGGAAAAAGAAAACGAGGCTAAAATCATGAACTCTGTTACCGATTGGTCTACCATTCCTGTTTTGATTGATAAACATTTATGTATGGGGTATTTTAGTAATAAAATAATCACACAAGAACAATCACGGGGTAAAAACGTGAATGTCATGACGATACTTTCACCATCGAGTTGTAAAGGCAGCGTTCACAACCTGATGTCGCGGAAGAACGCGCCCAAGAGGCTATGGGTGATATGAAAATCAAAAAAATGGTGTCAAAAAACCTGAGCGGTGAAAAACGCTTTATAGAAATCAAACCCGCCGGAGGGACCAACGGAGCCATTCGAGCCAAATTGGTATTATACTCAGCAAGGAAAAATCGGAAACCCCCAAGGAAATTATGAAAACAAATCTGAAATTGGTGCACTACCGTAAATATGGCCTTATAATGGATAACCTTTAGTTCCATCCATTCTCATAAAGTTGAAGAAATAATAACAAAATAGAACAAAAACCTTAAAAAAAATCTAAAATTCTAAAAAAAATTTCCTTTAGTAATAAGTCGATAAAAGTTTTTTAATCCTTCATATAAAATTAACTTTAGCTGCATTTCGACCAAAATTGTTTTTCAGACAGAAAATATAGTATTTGTTTAAAATGCGTTACCTTTAAGTATATTGGATCATATTAAGTTTTTTTTTCTGCCAAAGATAAATTTCAAGGATTAATAGGCGCAACAAAAGTGTGGCCCTGTCAAAATAGTTACGTATAGAGTATTAAGGTTGTGTCATTAGATAGAATAGCTTCAGTAAAACAACCGGATTTGCCATTCTAACCTACCTTTATTAGATGCATTAAGCGCAACTTGGGTTTCACGGTTTTTAATAGAGCATACTCATTTTTTGTCTACATGGCACTAGCAAGTCGCAAGTTTCCAGAATCCCTTTTCAGGAAAAACATAAGAGTATCCAAGTTCGCTTGTTTTCGACTTCGAGTTGTCACAAGGTCATTAAACTTTTTTTAATTATTAATAAATTTTGTTTTCCGTATACATTCATTACTTATCCGTGTACAGTCATTACTCTCATAACAGACGCACTCAATACGAACGCTTTCTTCCAATACGGACGCTTTTTGTGACAAAATGTCTCCGAAACAGTCGACACTTTAATACAATTCGCCACAGTACG
This sequence comes from Oikopleura albicans, assembly GCA_004367875.1. Taxonomy (NCBI): domain Eukaryota; kingdom Metazoa; phylum Chordata; class Appendicularia; order Copelata; family Oikopleuridae; genus Oikopleura; species Oikopleura albicans. The sequence continues at coordinate 117,375 of SCLG01000377.1, forward strand.
GACACTATCTTCGAGAATCAAAAACGTCCGCATTGGAAGTAAGGACTGTATTTGGACACCAAATATTTTGAATCTGGGGATTTAACTCTCCTAAGACGAACAGACTATAAATAGGCCGTTCGATTTAATCGTGAATAATAGCCCAACGGATCGAGATTTTGTAACACGTAAAACAGTTTTGAATTTTTTCTGCAAATCTACGTTAATTTAATAAATGTTCGAGTTTATTTTATATTTTAGTCTAGTCGAAATCTCGACATGAAAAGAAGCAACTTCGACAAAAATCTATATTTTGAGACTTTCGTCCGCTGTTACAGCTAAACGGACAAAAAAAAGTTTACGAAAAGAAAATGGATAAGGAATAAGACGTCGCAACTAACAAATAAAATTTGTCAATCGTTAAATTAATTTTTCCGTGAGAATTATTTCTGTAAACGGCCTTGCTTCAAAAACGTATTTTTTCTAATAATGGGCGTTATGAGATGACACTCAAAATCAACGTAGAATAACTATATGATATAGTCTATATGTGTTGTCCACAAAAAATAGTTTATGCATTTACTTTTCCTTAATCAAAAGTTTAATATCTAAAGACCGCGTGATATAAAAGGGCTTATTTTTAAAACATAAAATATAAACAAAATAGACTACTACTATACTATTTTAAAATTTAGGTGTTTTGTTATATCGATGGTGGTAATGCGTCATATAATTATCCGTTTATATTTTCACCAACTATGTTTATAAATCGGCGGTTTTTGTTGAAATGATGTTACTAATTTCATGTGATGTTATTGTTTATATTTTCATAATATAGTTTTTTTCACAAAGCGCTAAATTACAAAAATCAAGGTCGCTTGAGGTTAATGTATATTACAATAGCATTAAATGGGTGAATAGGGTGACGATCATCAAACTCTAGCGACCCAGTAATTGTCCTTACTCTTTATTATAAACTTGGAATTATAAATTCTTTGGAGATAAGGGGCTAAGAGTCACAAACGTTTTGACGCCAGTCAAGATGTTCTATAATGTTCTATATACATAATGTAATTTATAATTTATAAATTGCGCAATGCCTTCCGCATAATTTTACGAGTACGCGCTGTTTCATCCAAGATTAACAGATCGTTCCGACTGAGTTTAAATTCAACTTCAGACAAATTTTTGTAGACAAATGCCGCAGAAATGCGTACCATGAAACAAATGTCGAAATTGCGATCTCGGGTAGCTCCAATCAAAAAGCTTCAAAGGTGAGGCTTCTGTCGATCAAACCAGGCAATGTTTTTTGTAAAAAACCAAAAAAAATAGATAATTTGGTTTCTGGCCTGTCGCGCGCGAAACGATAAGAAATGCCCGTGTTTATTTTGGGTTATGTGCGCGTCGTATCCAGAGAATAAAGCCGAGTATATTCAGTACAAGTTTTTTTTGGTTGTATCCTGTAAAAATTATTATATGTAATCGTCAGGTATGACCAGTTTAACGAGAAATAGGACTATATATATATATATATGTATGTGTCGATTTGTAACAGTTAACATAGAGTTATGTGTCCATTTATTTCTCCTGTATAATTTTTACGCTGCCTTGTATTGGGACAATAAAAATTTCAACAAAAAAAGTGTATATTGAAATTTATTTAAAATATAATCAGCAAATGAAATTTCAAAATATAATATTTCTACTTCAACGTTCCCCTGAACCGGGTAAAAAATATCTGAACAAAATGAATTAAAAGTTATCAAAAAAGAGAAAATAAGACCGACAATGTCGGATAAGATGTCGTTTGTACCCCGATTCAGGGTCAACATAAAATTACAAAATAATAAAATATATTTCGCAATATATTTTAACCAGTACATGTTGTGGCTGGTACACCTAAATCCAGTGTCATTATTTGGATTGAATCATCAGTTATTTAACAGTGGTAATTGAAGTGGGATTAGAACCCACGCTTCCGAAGTGATTGAAGTGGGATTAGAACCCACGCTTCCGAAGTGATTGAAGTGCTCCCTCTTCTGTTTCCCCAATTTCCGTTTGCATTCCCCTTTAGTTTAAATTTCCTGCGGATACCGCTTTTCCGTTTGGCGTGGGATATTTGTACTTCATATATACGCCCTGACAGACTACTTATTTTTACAGTGACAAATAGAATATAATAAAAATATACTTCGTGGCTCTTTAATGATGAAGAGAACAAGTAATTACGGAGTAACTCATCTCGATAATGATAGGTTATGGTGATTCGTGATGGAACTTGATGACGCATGTCTTGACATGTGGCATGATAAGTCACCATTATTCCCGATAATGGGGCACCGATGTTTGACATGCAAATAAGTCAAGAAAAACTCGGTGACCGCCATACATATAGAGCGCAGGGTCGCGCTCTTTTGAGCGGCGCAAAGGCCAAGAACTTCAACAACATCAGGTGGAAAGTATGATGCACACAACATCATTTCTGTTGTTGGACCCATCAAGTTTGTTGCTTTTGGTTCGCATAACGGTTAAAAAAATCACGCAAATGAAGTATGTGCCGTCCACGTTGAGTGTGATAAAAGCTTCGGAAACCCTGCAAAATGTGTGCCATAGGTTGAATTCAGAAGGCAAAATATTGGACAAATAATAGTTTTGTCGGATAAAAATCTATCTTTTTTATACAACTGGCGGCAAACAGTGCAACTAGACAGGAAAAAGAAAATGAGGGTAAACTCATGAAGTCTGTTACCGATTGGTCTACTATTCCTAATTATTATTATTAACATTAACTTTAGCTGGATTTCGACCAAAATTGTTTTTCAGACAGAAAATATAGTATTTGTTCAAAATGCGTTACCTTTAAGTATATTGGATCATATTAAGTTTTTTTCTGCCAAAGATAAATTTCAAGGATTAATAGGCGCAACAAAAGTGTGGCCCTGTCAAAATAGTTACGTATAGAGTATTAAGGTTGTGTCATTAGATAGAATAGCTTCAGTAAAACAACCGGATTTGCCATTCTAACCTACCTTTATTAGATGCATTAAGCGCAACTTGGGTTTCACGGTTTTTAATAGAGCATACTCATTTTATGTCTACATGGCACTAGCAAGTCGCAAGTTTCCAGAATCCCTTTTCAGGAAAAACATAAGAGTATCCAAGTTCGCTTGTTTTCGACTTGGAGTTGTCACAAGGTCATTAAACTTTTTTAAATTATTAATAAATTTTGTTTTCCGTATAAATTCATTACTTATCCGTGTACAGTCATTACTCTCATAACAGACGCACTCAATACGAACGCTTTCTTTCAATTCGGACGCTTTTTGTGGCAAAATGTCTCCAAAACAGTCGAAAAATGGACACTTTAATACAATTCGCCACAATGCGGACACTATTTTCGCGAATCAAAAACGGTCGTATTGGAAGTAAGGACTATATTTGGACACCAAATGTTTTGAAACTAGGGATTTAAAGGTTAAATTTTCAAGGTTTGAATTTTAAGGTTGAAATTTTTAACCCCTTAACACGAAATTAGCACGTTTCGCGTAGCATGCTTCAAAAACGGACTTTTTCTAATAATGGGCGTTGTGAGATGACACTCAAAATCAACGTAGAATAATCATATAGTCTATATGTGTTGCCACAAAAAATAGTTTATGCATTTTTTTCTTAATCAAGAGTTTAATATCTAAAGACCGCGTGATATAAAATGGCTTATTTTTAAAACATAAAATATAAACAAAATAGGCTACTACTATACTATTTTAAAATTTAGGTGTTTTGTTATATCGATGGTGGTAATGCGTCATATAATTGTCCGTGTATATTTTCATCAACTATGTATATAAATCGGCGGTTTTTTGTTGAAATGATGTTACTAATTTCATGTGATGTTATTGTTTATATTTTCATAATATAGTTTTTTTACAAAGCGCTAAATTACAAAAATCAAGGTCGCTTGAGGTTAATGTATATTACAATAGCATTAAATGGGTGAACAGGGTGACGATCATCAAACTCTAGCGACCCAGTAATTGTCCTTACTCTTTATTATAAACTTGGAATTCCAAATTATTTGGAGATAAGGGGCCAAGAGTCACAAACGCTTTGACGCCAGTTAAGATATTCTATAATGTTCTATATACATTATAAATTGCGCCTTCCGCATAATTTTACGAGTACGCGCTTTTTCGTCCAAGATTAACACATCGTTCCGTCAAGAATAAGATATTATAGATATTTCGCCAATAAATCATGAAATTACGCTAAAATATGTCACCATGTACTCCGACGAAAATTCAAATTGTCATATTACACACGTAATATAATGTTCAA
>SCLG01000377.1:128889-139368 GCA_004367875.1 Oikopleura albicans
TAGGAGGTTACATGGTTTAAATTTACAAACGAAATTGATGTCTAAAATTGATTACAAAAAATTTAATTGCCCGCTCATTTTTAGGACAACAGAATATTTCACAACATTATCCAAAGTAAACGACAAAATTCAACCTGTTGCCGAAAAACATAATTGAATCCAGAAAGTTCATAATCTGACAAGTGTACACAAAATATATCTAAAAGTACCTGAAGGATATATAAACTTTGAGAATAAAATTGTTGCTCATGAAATTCATTATGGGAAAATCGACTGGGTTTTTGGCAACAATTCTCTGGCGCTCTAGGAGTTCAAAATTGGGCCATATGCTATGGCCCATATGATATGGCCCATATTTGGCGTTCGATAATAAAACAAAGATAAATATTTCTTGTTTTTTGAACTTAATCATTTCAAAAAAATTAAGGCTCGAAAATCAATCCCTCTACGCACTGCGAAGTTATCCGGAAGGTTTTTTCGAGAAATTTTGTTATATTTGTAACGTACTACAGTCCTTAACCATTTATCGGACGCTCATCTGTCGGACGCTTACTCATTTATCGGACGCTTTTTTGGCCAAAATGGGGTCATTCTAATAAAAAAATGACCTCTTTTGTGACGATGCTCAATTATCGGACGCTATTTTCGAGAACCGAAAACGTCCGATAAATGGTTAAGGACTGTATATGTCAAAGCCTAAAAGTTGCCCTTTTTTATTCTAGAAAAGTAATAGAAAGGAACAAATGCACCGTATTATCTTCTACCGTATTATCTTTTACCGAAGTTGCAAGCAAACATATGGCCTAAACGGTATGGGCAAATTCTTATTGTCAGTCAAAAATAATTGAACTTGAACAGTTCTCGGCAATTTTGGTAGTCACGAATTCAATGAAAAATTGTACGTCGATCAGCGCTATTATTTTTGTTTTTTAAGGGGAAATTTGTTAACCTACAGAAAATTGTGAATGTTGTTCATTCGATGAATGTGTGTATAAGTATACTAAAAATTATACCGACTGTGCAAATTTGATTAGGTGGCATTAGTTCGAGTATAAACAAAACGTTTTAAATTAGTTTTATGGTAAAATAAGATAAACAGTCCACGTTATCGTTCTATGGTTTCGAAGACATGGTTTTTCACCCGTGGTTGATTTATATTATGACGTGGTAATAAAAAAAATTTTCTTATGAAAAAAATATGAAAATTAGTGAACATTTTATTTATTATGAGCACTTTTCATTCTAATTGACATAGAATAATGGTATTAAAGTTTTTTCTCAAGGATATGAAAAGAAAACGAACCGGAAAATTGGAAAATTACGTAAAATTCCAAGTTAAACTCTCCAAACCATCGAATCGAAGAAAAACCGCGAAATAGTCAAGTTCAGTCGGCAATGACATTTTTCAGAATAAAACGTTGATTTATTGAAACCGTCTTGTAGATGGGAAGATTCCGGCTTTTTCGCACCAAGAAAAATTATTTTTGAAGTACACAGGATATCCAGTTAACCGGCAGGTAAAATTTTTTTGAAAACCTACCGGTTAACTGCAAATTATCCGGTTAACTGGTACTTGCGTAGGCGATATCAAGGAAAAATTCAGACCTGCCGGTTAACTGAAAATTGCCGGTTAACTGGGTGCCGGTTAACTGGGTATCCTGTGTAGATCAAAATTCAAGCTTTAACTCAGCCATGTGTTTGGTGCACGGTTCACCGACCGCATACAGTATGAGGTATAATAACTTCTCTATTTTTTTAGCTTAGAATGCAACATTTGAAAAAAGCGAGAAACACCTTATTTTACCTCATACTGTAGTTACGAGCAGTGTTGGCAGCGTGGGGCGTTGAGGTGAGTTGGCCAACGCCTAACCAACGCGTTGGGAAAATTTTCGTCCCAACGCGTTGGGAACTCTGGGCGTTGAGGAAATTTTTCTTCCCAACGTGTTGGAAGCATTGGAAAAATTCAACGTTCAACGCAATTTTATACCATATATATACTGTGTAAAAGCAAGACGCCCCTTCGACCAAAAATTTCAATATATGGGATAATGTAAAGATATGGGCGACACAACTGTACAGATAATAATTCAACGATAGTAGATTACATGTTTTATTTTAATGGAAAACAGAGCAGGATAACATTATTATTANATCAACTCTCTTCATCATTATAATCGAAACATTGTTCAAAAAACTCGTCATCAAGTTCTTCCAGCTCGGCGTCAATTTCTTCAGCGGTCAATTCGGTCAATTCTAAATCATCACCGTCTTGCACATATTGAAATTCAGACATTTTTTCAGACAAGTTTTTTTTTATGTTGGCTGTGTGATTATCTGTCAAATAATTATAATTTTTTGTGTTTTACATTTAATTTTTATAAGTTTTCATCCAGTATGAAGCACCGTATTTGTCAGCCTCTGTGTACATAAGATTGTATCTTACATTTTAACTCATGTAATTTTCCTCCTACACGTAAGAGCTGACTACATAAATTAGTAGGGCTCGTGATCTTATTAATGAAAAAAATGCAATTATTTGATTTTATCATATAATTCATACGTCTACGGTGGAAAATATAGACCACTTTTTCATCCTATAAATTATAGCGTATAATAGATACAGTCCTTACTCATTTATTAGACGCTCATTTATCGGACAATTGATCCGTTTTCGAACGCTTTTTCGGCCGAAATGGCGCCATTCTAATAGAAAAATGGACCTTTTGGTGACGATGCGCCTTTTTTGGACGCTATTTTCGAGAACCGAAAACGTCCGATAACTGAGTAAGGACTGTAAATGAATTATTCGGCTTTAAACGGCCGAAAAAAAGCGAAACCTTAGAAGGGCTAAATCTGGTTACGTCAATATACCAGTATACTCTCCAATATGGGTATCACACGACTGGTCGGCGGTCTCCATTGGTACCAAACGGCGACTGGTACCAAATTCGACTGAAATCGGGTACCAGTCGTACCAGCCCCCGTTTGGTACCAATGGAGACCGCCGACCTCTTTTTTAGTACCACTAGTTAATCCGGTGAAATTTGCGGGCGTGCGGGGGTACTTTTCTGGTACAATTTGTACCGTACAAACTGTCATCTGGTATAACCGCATTTTTTGGTACAAACTGTCATGTGGTACGAACTGTCGTTTGGTCTATGATATCATAATTATATTGAATTTCAATATAACATGCATTTTACAATATATTCGAAAAATTGGTTTTTCGAGCGTTCTCACCCCAAGGCCTTGAAAGCTTTCCACAAACATGTAGGAAAAGTTTTTAATGAATCATGTATTTAAATTGTCATGTTTCGTGTAACATGTAGTTCAAATTGTAACGTCATTTATTATGTACCATATCTGACTCATTATACAATCACAATTCAGGATAAGGCAGGATGAAATCCTTGGAAAAAAACTATTTAGCATGCGGTTAGACCTCGTATTTTTCAGAAAAAAATATTTTACAAACAAAAAGTAAACCATGGCAGAATACAGAAACGTTCAAGAAATTGAAGACGACTTTTATACGGCAGAGGAAATTAATGCTGAGTTAGATGACCTTGGCGATGAAATATACGAGGACTACGAGAATGAATAAATAACTCGCAAAGCGATTGACCAATCATGCCCTTAGCTTCAAAAAAAAAATACTTGTACTGAAAACTGTTTTGCTTATTTCTATGCTACTACACTGCCTATACCTCCTAGTGCTTGAATAAATTACCTTGAAAATCACTATTTACAGTAAAAACGCATGGCTCTTTCATATACAGAGTCGCTTTCGTGTTTTGAATAACCGACCCTTATTTGGTGAGTTCAGAATAAACAGATTTTATTGCTGCTACCAGTATTGCATGAAAATATGTTTTTTGAGATATTTTATAGATAACTTATATGTTTGATTTAAAATTTGAGTTTAAGATCAATTTGAATTAATTATAGTCGTATCGCCTTTTTCTTGACAAAAATCCCGTTTCTTGACAGAGTTTGGCCCAAGGAGTCATGGCGCGTGCAAGTTGGCTATTTTTGGGAGTAGTAGTGTGTTGAAATCGTCTTTTTAAAATGTCTGTAGCGGACGGTAGAATTTTTTGAAGGTGCGACCTTTTTAAATGTGCTAAGAGTTCATCGCACCCCTATTTTAGCCCTTAACTGCGAAAATGTTCTCATATCTTGACAGATTTTAGGCCCTATGAGTTATGCGAAAGTGTCAAGAAAAATGCGAAACGACTGTATGTCCATAAGCGGACACTAACACAGTAAAAAATATTCGTTGAAATCAGTGTTTATTTCCACATGTGACAAGTAGTAATTTTTATTTTAGTCGTTTTGAAGCAAACACCACGCGGTGTCCCAATCCAATTTGCCATTTGAATTTGCAGTTCGGAGCTTTTCGAGTCGAAGTTTTTGAAGATTTTTGGCTTCTCTAGAAAGACGTTCCCTAAGAGCCAATGTGTCGATTGTGCACCGACAAGCGTCATATAAGTCATAGATTATTCCCAAGGTCACAAAAACCACGAGTAGCACATCTTTATAGTCAGTTTTGTCTTGTGACAAATCCGCTTTTAACAATTCATTTTCGGCTAGCATTTCATTGTACAGCCAGTATCTAATTATACCGGCCAGTATTTTATTGTACGAACGAACTACCACTTAGGGTTGCCAAGTTGAATAAAAAATCGAGTTCAATTCAAAGCACAAAGAGATGGGAATGGGATAATTTCGCGATCATTTGTGGTCGCGAAAAGAGTTGTATTTTGGGAAGTTTCGCCACCACATGGTCTGGTCGAGAATTGTTGTTCAAAATTTGTGTGAGGTTTCCTGATCACTATTTTGAGGTGGAAAAAATGGTCGCGAAACCAAATTTTGAACAACGATTCACGACCATGTGTGGTCGCGAAAGTCCTGTAAACGAGTTTCTTTCGCGACCAAAAATTGAAATCAACTGTGCTGTAAGCTGGCCTGTCGAGGCGAAAAATAATGAGTTAGCCTGTGCTGGCCTCTCGAATCAAAAACATATGAGCTGGCCTGTCGAACTGCCCAAACAGCTGTCGAGCTGGGAAGGCCAGTTGACTGTTGCCGAGCCATGAAGAATTTTTTACGACGATTTTCCAAGTTTCACTTTAGCAACCCTACTACCACCTGACATGCTTCTTTCCACTTGAAACGCTTTATATTCGAATACCAGTCTTCTTTACCCTCTATGTACTGCTGACCAGAATGTGACATTAAAAAATTTTCAGAAATTTTACCAAAAAATTCAAAGAAATTTTCTCTTATTTTATATGTAAAGAAAAAAAGAATTGATAAAATTGCAAAATTTTATTTGGTTCTATCGGCAGTCGTCCTTGCGGATGCACATGGAAGAATAATGTTGGTACTATTTTTTTTTGCTTTCGATAACACGCATGAGCGCTTAAAAGTTGCGCCGCGCAATACGCGGAAAACAAATCAATCAAAATTACATCATATAATTTTCTCTTATTTTATAATTTATGAAAACAACTAAGATTCGCTTCTCCCCGCTTGTCTTTTTAGAAAATATTTACTTTGTAAAGAAAATAGGTTTAATGCTTTAGACTAAAGCCTTTAGATAAAAAATAAAATAAAAATTGGCGCTTTATTTAAGCAAAAACAAATTATACAAATAATGAATCTCAATAATTCTACGGTATACTCCATAAAATTGGACCATACTTCAGTTGAGGCCTCAGGGTGGTTAACCCCAACCATACTACTTGACGCCCCTTATTACAGGGGCCCTGTATGTTCATAAGCGGACAAGAAAGTAGTAAAAAAATATCCGTTGGAATCAATATTTATTTTCATTCCGGGTAAAACAGACAGGATTTTTTTTATATTTGAAATTTATATTTTAAATTTCGAATTCGTAGTTCTGAGCTTTTCAAGGCGAAGGTTTTCATCATTTTTGCCTTTTCTACGTCTCAGAGCCAAAGTGTCGATTGTACAATGACAAACGGCATACAAGGCATAAAAGGCAAACAGTATCCCCAAGATAACAGAAACCACGAATAGCACATTTGTATAGTGAATTTTGCCTTGAGACTAGAGGTCGGCGAAAATCGTAAAAAAAGTGGACCCCAAGTTTGTCCCCAACCAACACTTTTTGGACCCAAATTGGACCCTACTCGACCCAGATAAAAATGAAGTGGAGCCTACCCTAAAAAATTTGAGTCCAAACGGGTCAATTTGGGGGCCAATTTGGGTCCGATTATCGGGTCAACTCTCAAGGGTCACAAGTGGCATATAATCCGTAGGGGTCACTTAGTCCAAATTTGGACTAGACGCCTTTGTGAGCATATTAAGACGAAAAAAAAAATATCAGTTCCGTTTTATGTTTTTGATTTTTTCTCATACAATTTAAGTAGACCCGTGTTTCAGCGATTTTTGATTAACCCCAGTTTACTATCATTTTCAGTCCATTTAGGGCGTTAAGTCCAAATTTGGACTAAGTGACCCCTGGGAGTTAAAGTAAAAAATGCCGACCTCTGCTTGTGACAATTCCGCGTTTAACAATTCATTTTCGGCCAGTATTTCATTATTCTTGCGACACAGTTCCACTAAATCACAAACTTCTTCTTCATTTTTCAAATTCGCCCGACAGTATGCTTCAGCCTCTATGTACCGCTCACAAGAACGTGACATTTACAAATGATCGGTAATGTTACCAAAAATTGAAAGTAATTTTCTCTTATTTTATATCTGAAAAAAAGAAAAATTTATAAAATTTCAATATTTTATTTGCTTTTATCGTCGGTCATCCTCATGGTATAATAATGTCGGTACTATTTTTTCTTTACACGCATGAGCGGTAAAAAGTTGCGCCTCAATACGCGGAAAACAAATCAATCAAAATGACAACATATGCTTTTCTCTCATTTTATAATTTATGAAAACAACTAGTGTAACAGTTTTGCTTCTCTCGGTTTGTCATTATAGAAAATATTTACTTTGTAAAAAAAAATCGGTTGCAGGCTTTAGTTGGCACTTTTTTAACATTTACAGTCCCCCCTTATGGGCCGGCCCCTTACGGCCCATACAACCCTTATGGACCGCGATTTTTTCGATTTGATCAAGTAACCCTTATTGGCCGCATTTTTTCCAGCTTCGTCTCTCATTTTAGTTATCTTCTGATTGAACACGCAAAAAACGAGTAAAGTTTCAAAAATTTTTTTCAGAAGTAAATCTAGAAATTCAAAACTGTTATTTTTTCTGACCACTTCTCTATCCCACTTGTTTACTGGGATAGCCATTTACACCAGAGTAAAAAACGTCTACGTATGTTTGCTGAGTGGAAGATGATGTATCCGATGCACAAAGCTTTCAAAGTGATATGAAAACCCCCAATTTTAACTCACAGGGGGAAGTGCGTGTAAATAGACACGCAACGGGGTTTTTTCGTCGATTTAAGGCATATGGAGGCCCCGTAGGGCAAAACGGGTATTGGTGACCCCCCGTCAACTTTTCGAGAAAATTCGATTGACGGTGTTTTTTGCGTAGGTTGGAGATTTCAAATAGCTCTCTAAGGGGCCCTGGTGGCCCAAATCAATTTCTAAATAGTNACCACTTCTCTATCCCACTTGTTTACTGGGATAGCCATTTACACCAGAGTAAAAAACGTCTACGTATATGTTTGCTGAGTGGAAGATGATGTATCCGATGCACAAAGCTTTCAAAGTGATATGAAAACCCCCAATTTTAACTCACAGGGGGAAGTGCGTGTAAATAGACACGCAACGGGGTTTTTTCGTCGATTTAAGGCATATGGAGGCCCCGTAGGGCAAAACGGGTATTGGTGACCCCCCGTCAACTTTCGAGAAAATTCGATTGACGGTGTTTTTTGCGTAGGTTGGAGATTTCAAATAGCTCTCTAAGGGGCCCTGGTGGCCCAAATCAATTTCTAAATAGTCATATCGACGTAGTTAGACGAGCTCTACAACTTGGTTTTACCAGTTTTTTCGAATTATTGCGAATTATTGTGAATTTTTAAGTGCGTGTTTATTTACACGCATTTTCTCCCTACGGGTTCCCAAAAACTCCTTCCCCCTGAGAGTTAACCCCGGGCACATTTTCACATTTTTGCTCATTCGGGAAATTTTGCTGATTTATAGCCCAGACGGGGGATAGCACCTCCTCTAGAGCTTGCAGCAATTATTATGGCTTAACCAGCAGAAAACTCCTTATAACAATCTTTATGAAAGTTGGAGCTGAGGAATCAAGGTATTTGGAAAATCGCAAGTTTTTTTCAATTTCGCCACTATGTGGCGTTTTGTCGTGGTCAAAGTGTAAACACATGATTTTAGACCGGAAAAGAGCACATATTGAAAAAAAAGTTGGCGGGTCAGACAGTCCACTAAGGCGCAGACTTTGGCAGGAACAGAATTTTGAAAAAAAAACGAAAATGGGTCAAATTATCGGTTTTTTAGTCAATTTTCATTTAAATTATCGGTTTCGACAAGTTCTAGACTAAATCGAGGCCAGAGATTCCGAATCTGAACTTTCTTTTACAAACCAACCGATGATTGTCCGGTAAATACCGGGTTTTGAGTATAAAGGACTCAAAATTATCGGTTTAGACTTGTTATATACTAAATCGGGGCCAGAGATTCCCAATCTGAAATCGCTAGCCGCACAGTATTCGAAATTTACTGCCAATGATTCTAAAGTAATTACAGCGTTTTTGAAGTCTCTCAAACGATTTATTATTATGTACAAGCGACGTATAATATGTTAAAAGCATTTCTGGCCAAATACTGAAGTCTAATAGGTTTTTTTGTAATATTCCTTCTCCATATTTGTGCCCAAAATTGACCTCCATAACGCATGTTCAACTTGAGTTTTTGGATTCTTCATTGTGTGCACAACAATTTGAGTCATCAAGGAGCCATTCCGTTCATATTATCAATCACGATTTTATTTTTTTCGATTTAAAAGGCGATTTATTTTCCTTTCAGCGTTTTTTTATTTTTTCTTTTCTTTTGTTGTGTGGTAAAGTTGAAGTTGAGATAATGTTAATTGTTCATTTTAGCTCTAGTATTATTACCATTTGTACAGGATAAAGCTAGGTAAAATGCGGTCAAAGAAAAAGCGACCCTCCCAAAACAATTCGATTTATTGTTTGGTTGGGTGAATTTTCAATTTTTAAGAAAGCTCATTCGGTATCACCAAGAAGTAGCAATAGTCCTCCGAACAGGAGTCGTTAAAGTCGAATTGAGCTTTGATCTAGGTTTTCAAACACACCACCTAACGATTGAGCAAAAAATGTTATGATAACTGCTTAGGTCCCATATTAGGGGAACCAAATTGTGTTAAGACAACTGGCCATCCCTTTTGAAAAACGGGCTAAGGGGTGTTTTTGTTGGTAGACTTTTAAATTATACCATATTATATGGTAACTGGCGATCATTTTTACTACTCGGCGTCTCACATGAATTTTCGCCGTTTATTAATTCGTATTTTCTTGGTGGAGAAACTCATAACTTATGAGTCATAAGTATGATTTAGTTCGACCAGTAGAGCGGAAATTTTAAATAAAAAATATGAAAGAGGGCACACGCTTATCCATTAGAGAGCATGATTTGTAAAAGCGCCCTATAGCGCCAAAACGTGTCTTTTTTCTCAATTTTTTTAGTTTAAATTTGTAACCAACTGCATCGAATACAGTTCTTACTCCTTTTTGGGACCTTGTAAGTTTCAATTTATTATTCGTGCAGAAAAAATGGAATTTATCCATCTACTCAGCGTTTTACATGAATTTCCGCCGTTTATCTTCACGTATTTTCTAGAAAGCATTGATCGAAATTCATGTAAAACGCTCAGTAGACACTACGACAAACGCCGGAATTTCATGAAAAACGTCTATAAAACGCCTATAAAAAAGCATGAGTCAATAAGCGTGGCTTGTAATTCAGTTACAGACCCCAGCGTCGTAGGGGCCTCATTACAGTCTGTGAATTAATCAGTTTGAAAACCCAACCCTTTGTTATTAATTTAATTATTTACATTTGATTCTATTTACAAAAAGCGGCATATAAGTTAACTTATTTGTGCGTTTTCAATTATTGATATAAAGCTGTGAGAGCTGCGTTCCATTTTTCAGGCCACAATATAACAAAAAGCGAACTTCGGGGATTTGTTTTTTAGCACAATACAGACGATTACGGGATTTTCTAGGATTTCAACCAAATATTTTTTTTACAAACGATATATTATCGTTTCGAAAAGGTCCGAAGTAAGAGGTACGATTTGAAGTATTTTTCGACCTTATGTGTTGATCCTAACTAAAAATCATTAATATTTTTCATCTTAGTATTTTATATCTGAGGCATCAGTGTAGGTCGCGTTTGGACTAATAACTGGGATTGAATCTGTTTCTCATATTTTTTGTATTTGGGTAGGTTGTCTCTTTCGTGTGCCAACACTTGAAATGTGGAAGAGACAACCAGGTTTAAATTA
>SCLG01000377.1:142859-160148 GCA_004367875.1 Oikopleura albicans
ACAACGATTGTGTACCTGTAATTTTCGATTTTTGATATCACCATAATGATTAATTTCAAAATTTAAGTCAATATATATTGTTTTAAAAGTATATCGTTATATTGGAAAATCGAAAGTTAGAAAAAAAAATTGTTGAGTAGGAAATATCATATCGAGGGATGAGTTATGGCTGAAAATCAATAAAATAAAATATTGTGAGAACTTGTCGCGTTATATATTTTGTATTTTGCTGGGAAAATATAAAAAAAAAATGAAATATATAGACCATTTGTATTGAAAAAAAAAGATGGCCGAATCGATTCTTACAATGCTTTAACGCAGTAGGACGGGAACATACTCATTCTTCAGGTGTTTTCTAAATTTAAGTGACTTCTCACAGTAATTGAGCCCAGCGGGAATTCATTTCCGGATCATTTTTTAAAGTCTTACGGGCATTTAAGTATTAAATTTAGATAATTACAGTTTAGAATACACAGGGTTATTCTTAATCGGCCTATATTTAGTTCGCCGGACAATTTTATGCAACAAGTTAAACATTGTTCGGGTATTATTCGTGCTCAAATTAAATTGTTTTCTAAAACTGTTTTCCTAAAAAAATTCGGCTAGCCCGCCCACGCACTGCGGGTTTTTATGGTCGGTTTTGGAACGCGAAATTGGCCGGATAGACCCGTAAGGAGTGTTGATGATTCGCTTATTTTCGAAATCTACAATTCGAAAAACGCGCTCACAAAAAAGAGAAGAAACTATTAATTGTTTTTCCGGGTTGCTATAGTAACGCGCCCAATCAAAATTGACAGCGTGAGACATTTAATGTGTTCTACGGACAATCCTTATTGTAAAAAAATCAATAAACCCAAAACTGTTTTAGCAGGACGGAAAGAGTTCAAATCGTAATCATAAACGTATGAGTCTGAATAATCATCCGAATCATATTTTGGGTCGTAACTTTCGCGAACTGGCGGTCTACCCTGTCGTCTACCCGACAACAAATTATTGTTATTATTATCATTATTCTGCTTTGAGCCACCAAAATGATCGAATCCGTTGAGTGCCGATTGATAGAGGTCGTCATTTTCGGTAATTTCTTCCACCTTAATATTGACGATATCCGAGGCTGGCTGCGGTGCGCTGTCCATCATGGCAAAGCGGTTCTCCTCGACCGGTAAAGTCACGATGGTTTTTGGTGGTTGAGTGGGACATGGGCCCTTGAAGCATAACTCTTGCTGGATCGAATCGCCAAAGCAGTCGACTAGAAGTCCCGTGCTGCACCCGCGGAAGCGGTTTCGAGTTCCGGCCCCGCATGTTACCGAGCATCCGCCCCACGCCTCCCACAACTTCCAATCCGGACACTGGTTCAGAGCGCATTTTTGACTTTCCGAGCCGGCGCCGACGCAGTCCGAGTCGAGGCCGGTTGAGCAGCGTCGCCGACGATACTGATTGCCGCCGCCGCACGATTTCGAGCACATGGTCCAGTCTGACCATTCGCCATAAATCGGGCACATAAAATCATTACATATTTCGGTTTCAAGTGCCGGCCCATTGCAATCGTGTAAGTCACCCGAGCTACAATATCGCCGCCGAGAGCGTCGACCGCCGGCGCAAGACCGCGAGCACACAGACCACTCCTCCCACATGAGAAATGTTGGACAATTTTCAACAAAACAAGCAACTTCTTCAACCGCCGCGCCTACGCAATCGCCCGATGAACCAGTTGAGCAAACTCGGGACCGGGACATACGACCGCCGGTGCCACATGATTGAGAACAAGGCGTAAAGTTTGACCAGTTTGAGAAAACAGGGGCGCGCGTTGTGGTTGTTGTTGTGGTTGTCGTTGTTGTAGTTGTGGTAGTCGTACTTGTTGTGGTGGTAGTGGTAGTAGTAGTAGTGCTAGTGGTAGTTGTTGTTGTAGAAGTGGTATAAGTTACAATTACGGTTGTGGTCGCCGGTGCGGTCCATTCGTTTACAATGCTGGTTGTTGTTGCTGGGGCGCTCCATTCATTAAGCATGGTTGTTGTCGCCGGAAAGTTCCATTCGTTTAACATGGTCGTTGTGGCAGGGGCGCTCCATTCATTTAGCATGGTTGTTGTTTCTGCAAAACTCCACTCGTTTAGTGCTGTTGTCGTTGCCGAAAAATCCCATTCATTAATCTCCAGACCTCTTTGATATGGTACTCCATCTTCGGACAAGACTTGGAAATCAATTGACTCATCATACTCATTCAATGTTGACAGCAAAGCCGGTTCTGTTGTTGATGTGGTTGTTGTTGTGGTAGTTGTAGTACTGGTAGTTGTAGTAGTAGTCGTAGTTGTAGTAGTTGATGTTGTAGTTGTTGTTGTTGTGGTGGTGGTTGTAGTTGTTGTGGTTGTTGTAGTAGTGGTAGTAGTTGTTGTGGTTGTGGTTGTTGTGGTAGTTGTTGTAGTAGTGGTTGTGGTAGTTGTTGTCGTTGTAGTTGTTGTTGTGGTAGTGGTGGTTGTTGTGGTGGTTGTGGTAGTGGTTGTTGTGGTAGTAGTGGTTGTGGTAGTCGTTGTAGTGGTTGTTGTTGTAGTGGTTGTTGTTGTAGTGGTTGTAGTAGTAGTGGTGGTGGTTGTAGTAGTGGTTGTAGTGGTGGTTGTAGTGGTGGTGGTTGTCGTAGTGGTGGTTGTAGTGGTGGTGGTTGTCGTAGTGGTGGTTGTAGTGGTGGTGGTTGTCGTAGTAGTAGTTGTGGTAGTGGTAGTAGTTGTCGTTGTTGTAGTAGTGGTGGTTGAAGTTGTTGTTTCTTGTGCCTCCTCTTGTGCTTTTTGGAGTTTTTTCAATTCCCATGGTTTTAACTTTTTAGACTTCTTTTTACCTCTACCAACTCCAAACGCCAGTGTTTCAGCTGTCGCAGTTACTGTCACATCCTGATCTCTAGGTATGAACTTTGTTATCGGTTTTTCTGGTTTAACTGCCGGGGCCGTGGTTGGCAATAATGCCAAAGTTTTTGCCGGGGCAGTTGCCGTGAGCGTTGGCACTACTCCATTGTTCAGATCAAAGTCATTGCCATAAATATTTCCAAAGCCGCCGTAGGATGCGCCGTAAAAGGCCTCTAGCCCGCCATAATCATATCCGGCAAAACCATCGAGATTGAAACTAAGGTCCATTTCATCGCCAACATTTCCGACATAGTTGGCTTCGTCCAGGTTAAAGTTGCGCGTCGTCGGACTACGCGTAGGTGGATTTTTTCCACGATTACGATTTCTGTTCCGTCCTCCTATAAAGTTATAAATTTAAACTTCCGAGTTTCATGCAGGGAATACGCCTTTTAAGGAACGATTTACGAGTGTTGACTAAAGTTTGTCCCTTATTCACCATAATGAATTTCCAACAATGAATTTTCCAACAGAATTTCTGTCCAATGAAATTGCCAGAATATGAAAGCTGGTTTTCTTAGTACACTCACCCCTTATGATAAGGGCCACTTTTATCTCCTGAAAAAGTGGCTCTTGTTATGGGGTGGGCCTTATCATGAGAAAGTGGCCCTTAATATGAGAAATCGGGCCACGGTGGCCCTTATCGTGGGGGCCCTTATCATGAGGGGGGAGTGTACTTTATTTAGCAAAATAATGTTTATTAAAAATATTTTTTTTAAAATTGGCCGGGTCGCTCACCTCGATATGGGAATTTTTAGATATGTTTTCCTTTATTTTCCAAAAACAAAATACGTGTTCTAGGATTTAATCCTAAAAACGTTTTCTTGCAGTTTCTCCAAAAACCTTTTTTTTGTATTTTCTTCAAAAAACCAATTAGATTGATTTGGAATTAATACCCAAAAACGTATCCCAGTCAAAAGTTAACCGTTTGAAAAATGCTCCGTAAAGGTTAGTTGTGCTCTGTATATGTCAATATTTTATTGATTTTTTATTTTGGTGAAATAAAAAAATACGGGATCAAGGATCAAGTGCTGAGTTGAACTGAATTAAGTAAATTTGAACTAATAAGACGGTTACCATAAAGTCCGTTTTATTTTTTTTCGTTGAAAATCAATTTGATTATCCAACGTCGGCGTCAAATGCAAATGAGGGAAAATTTGGAACGAAATCGTCGGTATTTTCAGAAGCTAATCGATTAGAGATCAGAAGAAAAAAACTCCGAAATTATTTAAAAACGGCTTTAAAATAACGGATATTCCACGGGATCGAAAATAATTGAGTTTATTGAGTTTGTCGCTTCAAGGATTAAAGGTGCCAGCGAAATTTGGAAAAATAAAAAAAATCCATGGATTATTAATTAGCTCCGTTAACGAATACATCCCCTACGCCCTTATCCTATAATTTTTGTAACGATAAAGTTTTCTTCCAATTTTGGACACTTTAGAGACATCCGTGTAAATTTGCACAAATCTCACCTCGGAATTAAATTATAATTGCTGGAGAGGGCATTGACTGGTATTAATCATTTACACCACCAACCTAAGTAAGTTATCATAATTAAAGTGAAAAAAGGTGTTAACTTAATTGAGTTGGGGGTAGGCGGAAGTGCCGATAAACGTGTCAACTTAAAATAAGTGTTAACTTATTTGAACTTTTGTTTTTACAAAATTGACAAAAAAAAATTGTTAACTTATTTGAAGATTGTTAACTTACTTGAAGTTTGTTAACTTACTTGAAGATTGTTAACTTACTTGAAGATTGTTAACTTACTTGACGATTGTTAACTTACTTGAAGATTGTTAACTTACTTGAAGTTTGTTAACTTACTTGAAGATTGTTAACTTACGTGAATATTGTTAACTTACTTGAAGATTGTTAACTTACTTGAAGTTTGTTACCTTACTTGAAGATTGTTAACTTACTTGAAAATTGTTAACTTACTTGAAGTTTGTTAAGTTACTTGACGATTGTTAACTTACTTGAAGATTGTTAACTTACTTGACGATTGTTACCTTACTTGAAGATTGTTAACTTACTTGAAGATTGTTAACTTACTTAGGTAGGTGGTGTATATAAAAAAGAAATTTCAATTTGAAATTTTCAGTAACGGTTTTTAAAACTCAAGATATCTATTGGTTTTAAACGTATGGGAAATTTTTGAGGCAACAATTTCAGGTGATCCTAAAAATCAGTTACCTTTTCAATATTTAATTCTATTTCTGTCTGTAGGGCAGCGAACAAATGAGCGAATTAATTCGATAAACTTCTGGTGCATAATCGACTAAATTAACCGTTTAATTTGCACTCGACATTCAGATTAAGACTATTTTTTTTTATTTCGATTTTTTTGTTTCTTCAAATTTGGCTTAATCGGACATTGAGTAATTGGAAATTCGGTTACTCTAATTCATAGATTTTGGCGAGCACCTTAAACCCTTAAGCACCAGAAAAAACGAATAAAATTCAATTACCGTCAATTCTATGGAATATCGGTTGAATTTGCCGTTATTGGGGATTACCATTTTGAATCGAAGTTTTTGAGGAAAAAAAAATTTGGCAAAAAATTTTAGCGTACAAAAAGCTAATCGTCGCAGATCTGAAAACTAAGCCGATAACCGACGCTAACCGAATCAGCAGAATCCGGAATTGGAAAACTTTTTTATTTTGTCAATAAACCATAATGGGAATTTACAATTTGTAAAAATTTTTGCGATACAGGGGGACAGATTTCAAATTAAGGGACACTTTTACCGAAAATATTCGAATTAAGGGACGCATTTTTTCGAAAAAAGATACAAAAAATCAAATTAAAGGACAAAAATGAACCCTGGTCAAAAGTAGCAAACCGTCCCTCAATGTGAGACCACCCTGTAAAATGTATGTTTAAATATTTGGGATAAATTTTAATCGTGAAATATTTGGGATAAATTTTAATCGTGAAATACTGGTTAAAATATTTAACAAATATTTATGGAAACTGGGTAACATAATTTCAAGGGCACATAGTACGGTATGGGGTAAAATAGGAGTGGGGTACATTCGCGACCATTTATGGTCGCGAAAAAAACTCGTTTATGAGTACTTTCGCGACCACACCATTTGGTCGCGAAAGGGTGTTTTAGGGGAGGTTTGGCGACCATGTGGTCGCGAAACCATCTTTTAAACAACGATTCGCGACCAAATGGTGTGGTCGCGAAAGTACTCATAAACGATTTTTTTTCGCGACCACAAATGGTCGCGAAACTACCCTTCACCGTAAAATAACGTGCTTCTCGCTTTCTCAAACTTTGAATTCTAGGCTAAAAAACTAGGAAAGCGAGAAGCGCGTTATTATACGCCATACATACTGTATGCCAACTTGGCAAAAATAAATATAAAATCTATCAATTCCGGATTCTCCCAATTCGACTATGACCTTTTTAACGGAGTGGGGTACGAATGGTCGCGAATCGTGGTTCAAAATATGGTTTCGCGACCAAATGGTGTGGTCGCGAAAGTACTCATAAACGGTTTTTTCGCGACCATAAATGGTCGTAAAGTACCCTTCACCTTTCTAACTCCACTGGAGAGTTCTGTATTGAAGTTTTGAACCTGAAAATTAAAAAAAAACGATCAACCTCAAACATCAGAAACAGACGAAAATTCCCATACGTCTAAAAATCCCAGAAAACCAAAAAAAGGGCTCAATCTAAATCGCTAATCAAACGGGGAAAAGGGCGGCTAGATTAATTCAATTCGATAAAAAAAATATATAGCCGAGACGAGAAGAAAGCTCCGTTACGGAAGGTAATTATCGACCACCCAACGTACCCATTCCCGTTTCATCTAATTGGTGAGAAGCGAAAAAAACCCGCTTTTTGGGAAAAAAGGGGGCGGTCGGAAATTCTTTGTAAAAGAAAAAAAAACAATAAAGAGCTTTCGATTAGCTTTTTTTGTCATGATTGATTTAAAATGCATCTTTAGCATGTCAGATTCGTCATTAGTGTTGGATGAGATGGCAAAATTTGACAAGCTCACACTTTGCATCATTCCGTACCGAGTTTAATTTCGATTTTTTTTTTGTCAAAAAGTAGGGAAAAAAACGTATTCATATTCAATGTCTAAATTTATTCAATTGATTGACATGATTAATTACAATTGGAATGTCAAAAGTTCAATATTCAAAAAATTGATTCTAATTAAGCAAAATTTCAAACATTTCATTTGCTGAGTTATAACGGGATCGTATCATAAATTCGACTCAACCGACAATAACTGAAATCTTGGTAGTAGTAATCGCCAGTAATCGGTAGTTGAGTCGCATTTATGAAATGAGCCCAATACAGTCCGTTTGCTGATTTGCGGACTAGCTCACACTTTGCATTTTCATACCGAGCTTAATTTCGATTTTTTTTGTCAAAAATTAGGGAAAAAAACGTATTCATATTCAATATCTAAGTTGATTCAATTGATTGACATGATTAATTACAATTCGACTCAACCGGCGAAATCTGAAATTGCGATATTAGTAATCGCCAGTCATTGCCAGTTGAGTCGAATTCATGATGAAAGCTCAATACAGTCTGTTTGCTTATTTACGGACATTTATTTTCCAAAAAAAATCAAAATATAATTTTTTACCAAAAAAAACAAGCTGATGGGATGCTTTTCACATTCAAGGTCGTAAATCATATTGTTCGTCGGGGACGCAAGGGTTAAACAGGTAACTTACTTTGTGCTAATATGCCAGGTAAAATTAGAAGTAATATCTCCGTCTTCATTTTGAGGGATCGTTTGTGTGCCGCTTTCTCTCGTGTTTACAACCAGTTCTACTTTGTTCAATTTTCTCTTTTGACATTTGTTTGAATATAACCGATATATACACCCCCTAACGCGTTATCGTAACCCCAGTTATCGTAAAATAATTGGTTAGGTCATCCTTAATTTTTTGTCAGTTTTATACCAACTTGAAAATTCTTTTGAATGATACTAAACTGGAAAATGAACTGGAAATAAATTTGTGTTAAAAATGAAGAATTCAAAGTAAAAATATGAAAAAAAAACTTTGCTGGAACTTCTCATGTATTTTTCTGTAGGTCTCTCAGCGTCTTTTCTGTACAATATTTTCAAAAAGTAATGGTTAAAATTATTTAAAAAAAAAATTTAAAAATTCGTAAACACGATTCCTTTCCAAATAGGTAAGTCTAAGTGTTTGGGGAATGACTTTTGGTTTATATATGAAACGGTGGGGATTTGTCGGTGGAGGTTGAATCATACAATTAGTCGCCGCGTGCGAGTTAATTGTGCTGATCGCCGTTCAAATGTTGCGTTAATTATTTGGTTGAAGCCATTTTTGAATTACGTAATCGAAAAAAATGAAATTAATTTTCGAAAAAAACAAGTCGTACGTACTACTAGACAACATCCTGGCGAATTAGATCGGTCTCGGCTAATAACGCCGAATGTCCGACGAATCAACGGTAAACGTCACCGATCCTTTCATCGGTTAGGGTTAAANCAGAACGAAAAAAAGCAAAAGGAGTCATCAAAGACATCTTCGGTGAATTAGGAGTGTTTAACCGAAGACTAATGGTCTAATCCGTTTGAGCTCTGCTGGAGTGCATGATTAAGAAAATGCTCATAATGCGATGCTCATTGTTCGCCCAAAAATTGTTATTCATTTAATTTGTCAGATTTACAAAAGCAAATCTAATAAGTTTCCGAAGCAAATCCTGCATAAAATTATTTTTAGCATAATATTAGTAGAGCTTTTTTAATTAGTCATTACATAGGCACCGACTGAATCGGTACACCCGCTGCGTCGTTATCTTGCAACTTTTGTATGAAAAAACTCTGCAAGATAGAGGAGTCAACAAGTAACTCTGTAACATAATAACGCAGTTCTGTACATATAAAGATGGAAATTCGGCCCAAAAAGTCCGAAAAATAACGGAGCGAATCGGAAAATTTGCAGGATATTGGGTGACAACATAACAGCGCAGGGGGTGCATACAAACCGACGCAACATTCAAGTCGAAGCCACCTTTGTTTCTCTTTTCGTCAATTTTCTTTAAAATTAATAACGATTTAAATTACACCCCTAACCATTTATCCTAACACCATTTATCTTAAGACTTGGACCAAAGGTATACACAGCGTTGTACATGAATTTCCGTCGTTTTTCTTTCGTATTTTCTAGATAGCCAGACAAGAGTTTTTTCCGTCAAAAACTCGAATGTTGCCCTTTAGAAAAAAACGGGATAAAAGATGCCGGAAATTCATGTAAAACGCCGAGTAGCAGTTTCCGTTGATCTTATCAAACGCCGAACCCAATTATCTGATAACATTTGTGTACACTTTTGGTGTTACGATAACTAGATAGGTAGTGTAATACACCGAATTCCGCTTTTTTGTGTCGTTTTTGTTTTGTTTTTCATCCAAATAAATTTTCTTCCATTTGTAAATGTCAGATTTGAAACATATTCACTCAATATACCAACAAAACATTTAAGATGGTAAAAAGGAAATAAAAGAAATAAAGCACAGCAAAAAATATACACAAAAAGAAAAGAAGAATTAAACGAAAAAAAAAATGGTGACGAACGGTTTGGTTTTAATATATTTGTGAATAGAACTACGGGGGAGCATTTCTATGATGTTCACATTCTCGTGAACTTTCTCATTTCGATCATTATTGTATTCCTGACCTTCAACGCCCAAATGACTCTAGGTTGATTACGGCCAGACAGTTATGTTCCGTATCACTCAATGCTATTAACTCGTAGGGTCCAAACAGTGCCAATTATAACGTATCTGAGCAGGGCAAGTTTTTCTTACAAGTTCCGAAAGTTACACGCACCGTTTTTTCCACCAGAGTAAAAACAGATCCAAAAGCTCATTATGATGTGTTTTTGTGTAATACACCATCCAAACAGTTATCTTACCGAAGGTTGGTTATCTTACCCCCATTTTTAGCGTTTGTAAAGGTGAATTGATTGGCTAGGTGGTGTAGATTAATCTCAACTTCATTAAGAAATTGAATAATTCGGATCCTTTAGGTCTTTTTATAAATCCATGCTGATGAAAAAAGCTGTAGAATTTTTCTTTTGAAATTTTATTTTTTGTTTTTCAATTAATGGCGAAAGATAGTAACAACAGACCCATGTATGCTTGTCGGGAGCGTAGAAATATATACGTTGAAATCCACAAATTATTATAATTAAAATTGCGTTTAATGGTCTAGTAGTAACATCTAATACACATATCCGTAGGGGTTAGGTTCAGTTCTATTCCACAGAACTGTTTTCTTAAAAGTTTGATTTTTTACGCCCTAATTTTTGTTAAAAACTTTTTGGTTATGGAATGACGAAAACTTGAAAATAGAGGTGCATGTGTAACAGACCTTTTTCAGAAATTCTGAAATTCTTTTCATTATGAAAAAATAATAATAATGAGCTGTTACAAATGCCGTATCAAACTTTGGGCCCCTTGGAAGACCCCTTTCGTATGAAACTCTTTCGCTTAATACTTTTCCAAGATCATTGACTTCAACGTTTTAGAAAATGTCACTTTATAAGTTAGGCTTTTCATATTTGGAAGTCCAAAGGATTATACAATCTCGTGAAGAGAGAAAAAACGAAAAAAATGGTAACAAAACGGAGAAAGATAGAGGAAAGGATAAAGCCTCAGTTGGGTGCCGTTGGAATAATAGGTAGATTTATTTGATGCCGTTTCTTATTGGCCCTTGGAGCAAAAAAAAAAAGAAAAGAAAAACGTGATCGAGGGAAAAAAGACTCACTAGCTCCCGTATACTTGAGACCCGAAGCAAGACATAGAAGAAGAAGAAGACGAAGACAAAGATGTGGCGTCTTAACTCGTACGCCCTCATTTGTCGCTAACACGGACGATGGAGAACGGTCGGCCCAGGACGTCTTCGAAGTTAGACTCCATACCAAGAAATCCCCGCTGCGAAAAACGTTACCGAAACCAGAACAAGCGGCTTCTCGAAAAGAACTGTGCAAACTCCCCGACATAGAGAGAGAGAAAAAAGAGAGAATTCAACAAAAACAGGTAAACTTTTGAATCAGCAGGAGGCTGAATATCATCAGTTAATGCAGCCCCATACTAGGCGAGCCACATTGAGCTTAATATAACCACCCATTGAGTACCCTCTTATGCCCAGCTTTGATCTCGTTTTTGCCCAACCACCTGCTAAAACCTGTTTTTATTCAATCGGAAAAAATACAAATTCGACATGAGGATTAAGATATTTTTTATTTGGGAAGATGTTTGGCCATTAGACTATGTTGTGTTTTTGCCAGAATGAAAATTCCAGGTTTGCATATTGTGGGAAATGGCTGGTGTTGGACCCCCTTATAATCTTTAAGTTTTTTTCTATATCCTAGCCCAACACTTTTGATTGGCTAAATGGCGAGAAAAAAAAACTAAAGATCAAGCACTTTTCCAGATGGTTTTTGGCTAATTCAGAAACAGTATTGGAAAGATAATTTTAAGATAGAACCCCTTATTTCTGATGAGAGAAAAAACCAAACTAATTTTAGTATTTTAGTCAAATCTTTTATTTCAAATGGCAGTTGTACCAACTTCCTTTCCCGCTGCCGGATATGATTACAACTACGGCAAAGAAGCGTTCCCATATGGACAGGCCTCTGTATATGGCGCCAGTTCCTTGTATGGGGAACCCCAAACAGCAATCAACTGGCAAACCTATCCCTCACAAATTGCACCCGTTAACTCGGCAATGAATTCACTATTCCCGCCATTTTCCCGAGGATCAACCCAAAAGGTAAATATTCAAAGAAAATAATCACAGTTTTATATCAAAAACTTCCCTTATTTGGCCACTTCCGTCCCTTACTTGAGACTTTTTCTTAATTGGCGCCCCCTCTGTACAATAAATTTGGATTAGATTACAAGTAGTAGTATTTCTGATAATGAAGAATAACTTTTTTTCCAGATTAGGGCCTTGTTAAATAAATATTTTTTCAAATAGTTTGGGGAAAAAAGTTTTGTAAATTGATTTTGAAAAAAATTTGACAACAGTTTTTTCGTTTTTTTTTTAGAAATTGTCACTATTAGAGTATTTTTTAAAAATAATTTTTACAAAAAAAAATTACCGTTAATTTACCGTGTCCACAAGGTTCCTTTGATATGGAAATATCAAAGTTATCAAAAATCTTTTATTTCCTTTTTCTGAAAGCTTTCTAAAATTTACATATCAAGCTTTTTTTACTTTAATTCTACCAAACGGATAAATGTCCTGCAATAATCATTTTTTTAATTCTCGGATTAATCGTATATAATCTGCGTAAAATTATTAGACTTTCAAGCATAATTAATATGGTTCAATTAGTGGCTTACTTTAAATTGAAAATCAATTTTTGCGCATTTTGAGAAACGGAGAAGGTTCCCACAGTATTTTTGACCGTTGAAATAAATTTACAAATTTAATCAATATACAAAACTTAGTTAACAAATTTATTTTAGATTGATATTCAGTGCAAATGGCTGGTACATCCAAATGGGCAACATTGTGGAAAACAGTTTCATTATATGGCCGATGTTGTTCACCATATTACAATGGACCATGTGGGCGGACCTGGTACGTTTTCAAAAAATATTTAATACACTAAAAAGGTCAAATAAAAAAATGGGAAATTTTAGGAAATCATTATAGAAATTTTCGCGAAGACTTTTTCAGTACATTTTTTGATTTGTCTGCTTTACGATTACAGTCTCTTCTTCAAAATCGCTACAATTTGCGCTTGGCAAAATCGTTACGATTTGTGACAGACAAAATCGTTACGATTTGTTTTTGGAAAAATCGTTACGATTTGTGATTGGAAAAATCGTTACAATTTGTGATTTGAAAAATCGTTATGATTTGTAATTCGAAAAAATGTAACCATTTTGAGTCAGGGACTGTACATTTTTTCAGATAACCCTCTCGTTACAGTCGAACTACTCAAGTTTTGAATTTCCCATTTTGTCATTTTGCGCCAATAACCCTATGGGTTAAACCACTATATTTTTTTTCATAATTACAGTGCTTAATGTTTTCTTTATTTCAATATATGCTAATTTTGACTTATTTAGAAAACACGGATCACACATGTTACTGGGATGGATGTTCGCGAAATTGTGCTGCTTTTAAGGCGAAATACAAACTTGTGAATCATATCCGAGTTCATACTGGCGAAAAACCATTTGTGTGCCCCTTTCCAGGCTGCGGAAAGCAATTTGCCCGCTCCGAAAATTTGAAGATTCATAAACGAACTCATACTGGTACGTTGTTTGAAAACAAATCATACTTGTACATTTGTTGGTTTTCACAGTATGAGGTATAATATCGCGCTTCTCGCTTTTCTAGTTTTATGCTTATTAGACAATTTGAGACACAATTTGAGAAAGCGAGAAACACATTATTTTACCCCATACCGTACCAACACGGGTCAAATCATTAATTTTGGCAAAAATGTTTCTCATAAACTTTTCTTGGGAACTATTGCGCAACATTGCAACATTACGTAACATTTTATTTGTAGGAGAGAAGCCTTTCAAATGTGAGTATCCGGGTTGCGATCGTCGTTTCGCCAACAGCTCCGATCGAAAGAAACACAGCAATGTTCACATTACGGACAAGCCCTATTTGTGCAAGGTAAGCGATATTTTAACCCCCGCGCATGCTCGGGTCGCGTCGTCCGTAATTGAGTTAAAACCCAATTGAATTTAGGTTGAAGGTTGTGGCAAAACATACACGCATCCATCATCACTTAGAAAGCACTTGAAAGCGCATGAGTCAGCAGGGGAGTTAAAACTGGAGAAGAGCGAGTCCCTAAGCAGTTCTGGGGAGCATTCGCCCATTAACAACTCGTCCCACTCCTCAAATATGTCCGACGAGGGCGGCCACAATCTGTCCCAGCATCATCGCGAGCGCCTGCCGAGTTTTGAGCGCATTCATGATAACCCTCATGAGCAGTATGGCTCACCCCAAATGTCCTACCACTATGAAATGCCGCACGTTGTCAACGATCAGTTGAGTTATACAGGTGCAAATCATGTTATACCGGCCGCGTCCTACGTTGCGTACCCGTTACATGACTCGGGACACAATCCGACCCATTTAGACGGCGTGGCGGCTGAGGGTCAAAATACGGCGACCATTGGAACTGATTTGAATATTTGGTCACACTACAATTGGAATACGCCCCTTGCACAGCAACTCGTCGCCCCTCAAACTTATTAACTATTTTTAAAAAATGTATAAATTATTCGCTAGTTCTTGTTCTTTGTCTCTTTCCGATTGTGAATTTTTACCTGTGCCTACAAAAATATTTAAACCATTAAACGCTTCCAAAAATAGTTTTCGTGTCGATTCCTTAAAAATTAAGACTAATTAATTTATCTATTATAACAACCTGCGCAGTTATCGTACGAGAATGTTTCCAAAAATGGCAAGATAACTGCGTAGGGAGTAAACGGCAGAATTTCTGAAAAATAACATCACGAAAAATTACATTTCGGCAGGATGCGTGCTTGCAAAATAACTGGGCAAGTGATGTTTTGTGTGCTGGAGCTATGAATGACGCGATGATGCCAAAAAAGTCTTGAAATGATATGGTTTTTTAGAGAAAGTTTCAAATTTAGTACAGTGCTCACTCTCAATACGAACGATTTGTTCTAATACGGACGCTTTTTCACAAAAAAATGTCCCGAAACAGTCGAAAATGAACACTTTATAACAATTCACCTCAATACGGACGCTATTTTCGAGAATCAAAAACGTCTGTGATGGAAATATACACTGTATACTATACAGTATATTTATATATAAACTGATGGGGAATTTCTCTGAAAAATCATTTACTCAAAAAACTTTTCTCGGAAAAACCGCACTGCCACTTGTTTCGGGTCCGACAAATGATTGTATTTAAAAATAGTGGATTTGAAAATTAAAAAGAAATGTTGATCAAAATTTTTCGGCCAAAATGGGGCCATTCTAATAGAAAAATGATCCTTTTTGTGACGATGCTCCTTTTTCGGACGCTATTTTCGAGAACCGAAAACGTCTAAAAAAGGAGTAAGGACTGTATTATTTCTATATCGATATTTTAAGAACTATCAAAAGTCACCAATGTCATTGAGACTGGTTTTTATGCGATGTCTTAAAGACAAACAATTTATGGCCCATTATAATTTATCAATTTGGATGAACCCATTTGAAGGAACTCAAGCTCTAAATTGACACGTTTTTGGACGTTTACAATGCACCCATTAAACGTACAATTTATTTATTTCTCACACTCATCCCGAGTTCGTCGACTAAATTTTCACTCAAAAGAAGAATGAACCCCCCGTTGGGAGCCCAAAGAATCACAAACAACACAAAAATATAGTGTGATGGATATACTTTGCTCTAATCCGAAGCATTTTCTAAATTTACATAAAATATGAAGAATCAGATGAAGAATATTTTATGCTTACAGGGGGCGTCAAGTAGGATTTTTTGTACATATAGTACACCAGGTGCGTCGTTATGTTACAAAACCAAATAAAAAAAGTGTAACATAACGGATAATTGTAACATAACGGCGCAGTGCGTAGACGATTTCGCTGGAAAACGACAAAAAAAAAATATAAATTGTAACATAACGCATCCTACGGGGAAATGCTAGAATTTTGTTTGCAAAAAAATTGTAACATAACAGGACGAACGGGAAAAATTGTAATACAACGGGTTGTAACATAACGGCGCACCTGGTGTATACTAAATGTACCAAAAACATGTGTAC
This sequence comes from Oikopleura albicans, assembly GCA_004367875.1. Taxonomy (NCBI): domain Eukaryota; kingdom Metazoa; phylum Chordata; class Appendicularia; order Copelata; family Oikopleuridae; genus Oikopleura; species Oikopleura albicans. Next base: position 158,539 of record SCLG01000377.1, read on the forward strand.
CTGAGCGGCTCAGGCTGATATTGGTTTGTCTTTTGTATTTGTTTTTCTTCATCAGGGCAAACCAACTAAGATTAAGCCACCAAAATTGACTCAAGAAAAATCTAAGCTAAACCAAAGCCATGAAAATTGACTTTGGACCAAAGTCTTTGGTAAAAGCCAAGCCAAAGACTAAATATTTCGTTTTTCAAAATAACAAACCAAGCTAGAACGAGCCAAGCCGAGCCGAGCCAAAAAAAAATTTCTTCGCTCAAAACCCGAGCCGAGCCAAAAAAATAGCCAGTTGTGCCGAGCCCTGGCGCAGATAATCAAATGATCCAGATGAAAATAAAATCAAACAAACTAATATAAGTTTTGATATACATTCATATTTTCATATGTATTTTTTTAATATTAGGTAAATTGGTCTTTCAAAGAAAAAGTTTTTCGTGGAACAAATGTTTTGGAGAAAAGTTTTTCGTGGAACAAATGTTTTGGAGAAAAGTTTTTCGGAGAATTTCTCCGAAAACCAGATCCAGCTCAACGGCCGTTTGGCAAAGTAAAATTCAGAAAAAATGCTACTTCCGGACTCTGTCTATTCAGCTAGGGCCGTATATTTGTACAGAAGAAAATATAAGTTTTCAGAATGTAAGAAGTCACACATACCAAAAATACTTATTTTCAGTAATTTCACGAAAAAGTATCTTCGTAAAGAGGTGGCGCAGAGGGGTCAACTGCCGGTTCACTTTGTGAAAGATTGATAATGACTGTTCGGCCATAGTCATTGACAATTTCAGAAACTTCTTGACCAATGTAGAATTTTACGTTGCCATCTTCTCCTAAAAAATTAAATTAAAACGACAATACCATTTAACTTTTGAAAATCAAGTTTTACGTAATTTGACGTAAACAATTAAAGACGTAACAATTAAAGACACTTACGTTACGAGGTACAAGACGTAAAAAACGTGTTTGACGCTTTCTCAAATATGTTATGCGGGTTAGCAGCTAACCGTTAGCTAACCGCTAGCTTAAAAGAAAAATGATAAGTCTGTTATCTTACCCGGTATTTTAACCGGTTATAATGTTTTTTAATTTGGTGGTCTTAGCATTAATAGGTATTTACGGATGCTAAGACCATCAAGTTAAAAAAAATAGAAGACCCGGTTAAATTACCGGTACCGGGTAAGATAACAGACTAGCCTCTTTTCTAGTTTTTTTATTGTTAATAGGCTATTATGGTTTGGTGATACAAGGTGAGGTAATATAGATGCTAAGCCGTTTTTAGTTCGCGAGTGCGCTGAGCGAATATAAGTCACGAAAAAACGGCTTAGCATCTATATTACCTCACCCTGTACAGCAAATTCGTATATGATGCTTGCTTACGTGTTATTTCGACACCCCTCAAGGGTCTCAAGTCGGAAGAATGCTGAAGATTTTGGCCGTTATTATTTGGCGCCGCGTCATATCTGCAAAATCTGGTGAAATATTTGTACGTCAGTATGATCGAATAAATAGTCAACAGCGTCAATGCTTAAACGGGAACAGTTTATTAAAGGTTATGCGTCATGGACCATGACCAGACAATGCCGTGTTGATGTGACAGATCTGATACATCCAAATAGTAAACCGTT
>SCLG01000378.1:0-44710 GCA_004367875.1 Oikopleura albicans
TAAAATTACAAAAATTTTCGACAATTGTCAAAACTTTTTATGAATAATCATTAATATTCAACGATGCACAGAACTAAACTCATGCTAAACCCAATTAAAGCTAACAAAAATAAAAAATCCGCACCAAGGAAAATTACCTGCACTTCTCGGCCAATCAAAAAACGCGGTGCGCCCACGTTCTGTTTCAGAGTGGGACAAAAATTAAAAATATAATCATTATCGAAATCAAATAATAACGAAAAGATATATTAAATTCAAAAGAGAAAAAACTAAGCGGAAAAATGGACTGGTCCATTAACTGGAATTCATTACAAATTGAGGAAAAAATAGTCAGCGACCTCAAACAGTTAGCTGAATATATCGAAAGAGAGGAACATCTGGCTGAAATCCTACACACATGCTTTGTCCCCCTACCCAATAAAACTATTGGGAATGCACCTTATGACATTTGTCAGGTATGTGAAAAAATTAATGCCTAAAAATCAAAAAATTAAAAAAGCAAACCACAAAATTTTCCTTGGTAAAAAGACTCAAATAATAATTAAAACAAAAACTGTGATTCCAAATGACACAAAAAAGCCCTTACCACTTGGCATCAGCCAATTAGTTCAAAATTTTACTCAGAAAATTTCATCACATGAAAAATATAAACTGAGGATATCGAAACAAAAATGTTAAAATCAAAATAAGAGCAAATCTAGAACGGCAGAAAACTTAAAAATTGCTTTCAGTTGATAAAATGCAAAGAAGAGATTGGGCTCGGAAAGATACTCTACAACTCCCCAAATGTAGAGACACTCCTTTTCATCAAAAGAATGCTAGATTGCTCAATATTCATGCAAATCGAATGGACTATGGCGAGAGGTACGAGTGATATGTTGACCTGGGCGGTAACGTACGAGACAGAAGGCGAAGATTTTAAGAATGCTTTATGGATAACCCTTAAAAGACAGTTTTTGGATACAACAGACGAAAAGTTATTATTAATAACAATTCAGTTAACGGGTTTAAAAAATGCAAAACAAATTAAAAATTTATTAGATAAGATAAAAATATGCTAAAATCATTTCAATTCATGTTAAAAATAAATAGTCTTATAAACCAAAATCCCGCCTTCCACCTACCTAACAAACTATTAAAAAAGTCTCTGTTGTGAGAAAATTGAGAATTTAATAATTAATTTAAAATTCTGGAAAAAACAAATTTAAAAAACCCAATTAAAGGCAAAAAATCAGCAAGGTGAAGCGCAAAATTTCTTTGTGGACTATGTTGACCAACACAAAAGTCGCCCAAACAACCCTATAGATGCGAAACACCGACGCGGGACGCTCAAATATATAGCGGCTAAAAATCAAAAATTCGGCTGGTTCCCAGAATTTGTTCCAGAAAATGTGCCGATACTAAGCTACAAGTTAAAACAGCTTTATGAGATCTATGGGCTGAAGCAGCAAAAATATGAATATCGCCAACTGGTAAAAATCAAAATCATCTGCATAAACGCCCCACAAAGTACAGGAGCCGAACACTACTTATTAGATGTGGTAAATGTATGGCCAAAACCCTATATCCCGGACTCGCACGGAAATTACTCAAATGTCAAAATTCCTACGGGAGTAGAAGTGTTGCCAGCATTAAAGACCATTAAATTCCTGGAAAAAGCTACTGTTTTAGCCTCGGCAAGGTCAGAAATGGAACATGACATTATTGACAACTGTCGACTACTACATAAGGCGTTAAAACAGGTAGAATGGCGTGAACTAAATGCCTTATGTGTGCTCGAGGTTTTGCAAGATCAAAATTTCCGAGCAGTCTACGACGTAGACGAACCAGAAAACCCGAGCATGATACTCTTGTTCAAAAACCTGTTGGTCAGAAGATTGGCCACGAGAATTCTCGAAATTCTACAATTTGTCGAAGACCAGGGACATTCAGCGTTGGAGCCAGAATTTTATCTGGCCTTGAATGATCCCTTCCAAATAGCCGAGAAAATTCAAGAAAAAATGCCAAACTTGACGGGCCTTCATCAATTATTGGCTGAAGAAATAAAAATGCGATACTTTGTGAAACTGGCCCAATTGTCAAAAGTTGATCGACATTTCTTGGAAGGTAAATTAAAAAACTTAAATCTTAAAACCAACATGTTAAATTTCTATCAAGTAAGGTGCTCGTTTAGGACGAGGCACGGTTAAACGGAAAAAATACTTCCAAAATGGAAGAAATGTAACATAAAATCAGGATCCGCACTAGGAAATCACTAGCATTACTAGGAGGATAATGGTTATGTCAGAAAACTCAAATAAAAAACGAAACGAAAAAATCGAGCCTTAAAAATTCGGCCTTAAAAATTATGGTGCTTATAAGGTCCTTTCGTACGACAGAACAAAAACTTAATAGTAAAAGTAAAAAAAAAAAAAAAATCCAAAAGTGGAAAAAATCAAAATTAAATTACATATTTCAGTTTTTCCACCGGTGAAACTATGGCTGGAGGTTGATGATGAACATACCAGAACAGAGCAGAAAATATGCAAAAATATGCTGATGAATAAAGTCTTTGACATCTGTCTTAATTTCATTACCGATCCGATGGAAACGGTCAAAGAATTTAATTTCCTGCTCGGTTCAAATAATATCATGACTGAAATAGTGAAAGTTATGAAAAAACTGGACGAAAAAATCGAGACCACGGATCTCCAAGAAAAATTGGCAGAAATACACGCCAAGGAGTTAAGACGCACAATCTACCCGGGCTTCGAAAAAATTGAAACAAAAGAATTTTGTCAAATGCCAGTTGCAAAAGATACCACCGGTACGGAAAAGCTCTCAATGAAAGAAAAAGAAAGATTAGAAAAGGCGCTCGCGGTTTATCAACCGAACGAGAGAGTGGTCAGGGTTAAAATAAAAAACGCAGAACAAATATCGAAAGCGAGCATTCCTGAAAGCACGATCGAATATTGGAAAAAGATCGAAAAAGAAAAAGTAAAAAGTTTTGTAGAACTGGGCAGAACATACAGAAATATTGGTCAGGCAAAAATGTTACAGTTATTAATTGATGACTCATGCAATGGGGCCATAATGCTGACAGAGCTGGCAAGTGTACTCACAGCACAAATGGGCCAAAATAAAAAGAAGATAGCCGACCAAAAATTTACGATAGTGGCAAAATTGACAGGGAAAGTCATGCGGTGTAATCACAAGTTTGACTACCCGTATCACAACTACAAGTGCACCAAACTTCCCCTTAAAAATCTAGACAAATGTCGAATTCACTCGATGGTGGAGTTTCAAAATAAAACCTCAAACATGGCCCGAAACTTGATTATTTGGGAGGAAAAAATCTATCGATTCGACAAGTTCCAGTTAAAAAAGAAGGAACCCAAAAAACCAATTCTGCTCACCCCGTCGCAAGGTGCCATGCGAGCCAGAGAGCAAAGACAGGAGGAAGTACAAATCCTCAAAAAAGGCTTCGACTTCTTATACAAAAATTGGGCAGATTTCAAGCCAAGCAATATCAACAAAAACAGGGTCGACCAGTTCGAGCGGCTATGTTCAACCGGTCAAAACAAGAAAAATGACATGTGTCTCTACGAAAAATTCATGATTATCAAAACTCGGGTACTAGAGAGAACGCATCGAAACATTGGCCAAGATGATTTGCCCGAAAAACATAAGCTTTACAACACTCTCGAAAATATGCGATTGGCCATAAAATTGCAAGGCTTTGGACCAGCTGAACATGCCTCAAATTTTTGGGGCCTAGATATAAGAGTGAAGGAGGCAGATATAGACATGACCCAAAACTACGACTACAATCGAAAAATTCGATGGTTCGTTGGGGGTACAGACCTGCCAGTACACAAGGACAAAGATGGCCAGCACTTTCCGCCGGTATTGGGTCCGTCGTCCAGAAATATTTTGCCATTTGTCAAAGATTGTTACAATAAAAACGATTTTCAGCAAGTGGTCACAATAAACATGGAAATGCGACATGATCACCACACTGAATTGTTCAACAAAATTCTCACGCAACCTTTACACGACCAAAGGTCCATCAACCTACAAGACAAATGTCAAGAGGTTATGTCAATTGTTGAATTTGTGGACGAAAAAGAGGTCGAAATCACCCTAGAAGAATTTCTTCAAAAGCCGAAAATGGCAAACCTTATGCGGCAAATACGGGCTGATAATGAAGAAAATTTGACAAATGTCGAAATCTGGAGAGCGACCCTACAATTAATGACCCTCAGAATGTCCAGAACCGATACAAGCCTTAACTATAATAGGGCAATCCTGGGTGATATAGACAAGGATATTAACACCACCACAGAAGAAATTTTCTTCAGAAAAGAATTCCTTTTGATAGCAAAATTCACCCAGGTGCTTCAAGAATTAAAAGTGCTACCAGTGTGGTTAATCAGCGCCGAAGCAACTACTGGTACAATGCTGAGGTCCGTTAATCTTATGGATTTAAAAGTACCAGAAATCTTCAAAAGCTGGACCCTACGTCAACTCCTGCATCAGAAAATGCTGGCCAGTTATAATTCAATCGAACCAAATGCCAACAAACCGAAAATTAAAATCGGGGAGTTTTTCGAAAAACCCTGGGTCATCATTAACCCAATACTGGACCCGTTATGCAATGAGGACCTAGAAGAGGAAGATATGCCGGAAAAAACAAATGAACTTGATGAAGAACGTATAATTCGCACTACCAACAGAAACCGGTTTGTAGCCTTGACAATTGTCCAAAAGAACATCGCCACAGATGAAAATGCACATCAAAAGCACTACTGGGAAGGCTTAATGTTCACCTCCGCGCTTTTTGACGGCTACCTGGTGGACAAATGGGCAAAAATCGGCAACCCAGTGCCGGTCAAGTACAAACCGGAATATGACAACAACTTGGATTATACGGTGCTAAAACAAGTTATCCAGCACTATCAATTTGGTAAGCTGGTTTACTATTACGGTTTGGTAGCAAAATACCACGTAAATCGAAGAAAAGCGTCGACATTTGTCTTACAAAAGGCAGACGGTCAAAGACAATGGGGGCAAAATGTCCGTCCGCAAACTTATGAGGCCAGAACAATGGGCGAAAATGATGCACAAAAAATATGGCATGACACGGTAACAGTATGGCCTAGACACAACCACTCGATCACGACCGAGGTGAAGGGTCTGGAATTAATTGAAGTCAAATCAAGGGTGCAACTTGCGTCCAAAATCGGTGCATTAATATCAGGGGTCAGCAAAAACTGGGAATGCCAAACGTATCATCCAACCATGATGGACGTTTTTGGACTTTCTCCAATCAATTCAGAACGAAATGAACAGGTAAGAAATATTGCAAAAAATCATAAAATAAACTACAAAAACATAAATACAGAAAATAAAACACATATAGAAACTAAAAACAGAGCAAAATTCTTAAAATTAAAAGTTTCCCGTAAAGAATAAATAACAAGTGTCAAAAAATAATTCGGGAAAGACAAGTATAAATAACAACAAAATCTAAGTAAAATAATTAAACCATTAATAAAAGGGATCGCGGCAACGCCGGATTAATAGTCAGACGTTCTTTTTTGCTTTATCGCAATGTCTAGGTGAGATTCGAACCTGAGACCTTTTGGTTAGTAGTCATAACTTTCAGACCGGCGCTACGGCGACCCCGGCCAAGAAATAAAAAACTTGTATCTATAAATCCAGACAAATGTCAAAAATCAAAAATGCTCCAAAGTGATACAAAACTATAATAATTAATAAATAACTAAAATTTGACACGGCAAAAGCTAAAATAAAAATTTAAGATCTACGAAAAGACGGTCAAAACAAATCCACCGAAAATCTATATAACAAGAGGTGGCTACAAGTCCGATCAGGTGGATGTCAATAATTTGGCAGGAGCCTATGAGGCTCGGGCACAGGAATCAATCCGAAAAAGGGACCATTACGTCAATGGTAACCTACCGGTGCGCCCGCAATTGCACTTCAAAAAAGATGCCACTGAGGACTTGGGGCATCATTTCGAAGAGTTAGGAATAAGATCAAACACAAGATTGCCCGAAGAGCATCTTCGAACAAAGAATGAGAATGCACATGCGTCCAATGAGCAATACGGACAAATGTCAAAGGCCAAGGCACAGAAAACGTTTGCTGAAAAAGCTCAGAAAACCCAAAACGAAATTAAAAATTTAAGTAAACTTATTTCTGTGCGAAAATATAACCTTAGCAAATATGCGGAAGGTAAGATACCATTAGAATTAGATCAAAAACTGCTAGACAGGTTGGCCAAAGTAGACTCCCTTGAAAGTTATACTCGGGTCTGGGAAAACACAAAAGGGGGTAACCAATCAGTCTTCACGCCTACCCAATTAGAAAAAATTTCGCACTTAGTAGAACTCCCAAACATACTTAGCCTAAAGCAATACGCTAGAAAGTTCTGGGCGTGAAGATCTACAAATGTCAAAGAACAAATAGGAAAAGATATTTTCGTCAGAAAAAGAAAAAATTTAACAAATGTCAAAATGTAAATTTAAAGGGTAAAAGCCGTCTTATTCAAACTGCCACACAATTATTCATTGCAGACCACCCAACATTAAAAAAGGAGAAAACCAATATAAATTGAGAAAAAACCCAAAAATATAAAATAGTCAATTTTACATTTATTGATTACGCTTTAGAAATAAAAATTATATTAGAAACTGCCTTAAAACCTTTCTCTTTCGCGTTATAAGAAACCATTCATGAATAAATATGAAAACACAAATTGAATGAAAAAATTGAAATTTATACAAGTAAAATTTACAAACAAGAGTGTACAGATTAAGACTAATTATATGAAGGGTTAATGAGTATGATGTTAATAGCAGGAATAACGAGCAAAACAATGTGCAGAAAAACATAGCCACCTAGTCAAAGAATAATTTTTCCGTACGACAAAATAATTTTTCAAGTTAAAAAACTAGTTAATAACTTAAAAGAAAATTTTGACAAGTCAAAGTCCAGTAAAACAAGAAAGTAAAAGGACAAATCTAAGTCCAACAGTTGAAGCCAGGGCAGTCATAAAGGTAAACATTATTTTTAACTCCCAGGGAGAGCCCCTCAAAACGGGACTGAAAGTCCAGCTCAAGATTGAAATGATTGTAGCTCGGAAAAAGGGCTAAATGAGAACTGAAACCCTCTTTCGAACAATCAACAATCTTGGGTTTGGGTTTGTCGACAATTGTCAAAACGTTCCCACGTTTTAGTATGCTAGTCAAGCGCCAAGACACATGTCGACCAGAATCGCTTCGGAATGACACCAATAATCGTCGCTGGACTTTTTCGTTGATAGCCAAAAGGTGAATTCGACGGCGTCGTTCGCCGAAAGTACGACGGTTTATATGTCTCTTCTCGTAAATTTCATGATCAGACAAAAAGTATGTCCGAACATGAGTGGTACCAAAGGTAACCTTACGATTTTTAGCATCGCCGCGATCCAAAAATGGCATGCAAAAGGCCTTGCAGCAATGAGTAAAATTTTGCCAGTTTGATTTCAAACAAGCAGGCTCATGTCTAATTAACAAAGGGTCAAAATAGCCGAAATGTCGGCCAAGTTTGGGATCATAATGAGCACCTTCACTAAGTGGGACCATACTAGATACCTGAGAAGACATGAGATAACTTGTTGAAAAAAGGCTCAAAAAATTAAAAAATGGAAAAAATAACTGTAAAAAGGTAGCTATGGGAACATAAGACCACTCAAACCAATATATATACCTAAAAATCAACACTAGGGGCACTAACCAATATTAAAATTACCATATGGCACAGTAATTAAGAATAATTAAAAAAGTCTTTAATTAGAACACCTGTGAAAAGACACGCACCTGACACCGCGTGAAAAAATAAAATCAGTGCACCTGGGCGCACCTGAAAAAACCAAAATTGGCCACCTGACCAATTAACGCACAAACAAGGTGCAGGCAGTGTAAATTAGAAACGAAACGCAAAATTGGTAAACAGGTGACTAATTAAGAGCAATCGACATTCCTAAAAAATAAAAACGTCTAGCGCCAAATACAACATATAAATAATAATTCGAACAAAAACAAATCATTAGTCTCAGGTAAGAAAAAACATGGAAAAAGCTATTTTTTACTCCGAAGGGGAATGGTCTTCAACAGAGAGTCAATACTCAAACCAAAGTGAAGAGAAAATAATATGGTACAACGAACCCATACCATATGGCAATGAAAACTTCTCCAACAACATTTCGGAAAGTTCAATGCCAACAGACTCATCCGTGACCAGCGACTCAGACCATTCTGATGACAGCTCGGAATACGAGGCGGACAACGAGAGCAATTCTGAAAGCTCGCTAATGGAATCATCGTCTGCTAGTGAACTCTCAGACTACGAAATGGAAACAGAATCCGATGTCGAAAATTGCAGAATTTCACTTATGACCCAATCATCGGAAAGTATGATATCAGACTGGTCGTCAGTATCATATTGCTCCGATGATGATGATCCACCACGACTCGACCCCTTCTGGGAGTTTGAAGCTGACAATTGTCAAAACAACGACTCCGAAACCGAAAGACATTTTTTCGTTCCGAGAGCTGGAGCATACTCAGGCGGTACGGTATACAATTCCGATCCAAATTTGATATGGCGTTACTTCAACGCATCGAAAATTGGTACTGACCAGATACTCACAGACTCAGAAACGGACTCGGAAATGGATTCGGAAACGGACCCGGAAATGGAAAAAGATGGCTAAAAAACAAAAAATGGAGAATTTCCAATGAAAAATCGTCCAAAAAAGACTAATCATTCATCCTGTAAAGAAAAACTGTAAATTTAGAACTAAAATGTAAATTACTTAAAAATTGCATTAAAACTGTATATAAAGGTAAAAACTAAATACTGTAAAAGTTACATCAGTAAATTACTGCACGAAATAATTATTTCGCCTCAAAATTGTAAAAATAAACATTTGTCATCTTACTAAAAAATTATTAACCAACATGAAAACCGCTATTAAATTGGTATCTGCCTATTTAAAATCGCAAGGATTGTTAGAACGGTCAAAATCAGAATCTAAGATAAAAATGAAAATAAATAAAGAAGTAGGAGGGAAATGGAATATCAGCAATACATAGCCAGAGAATCAAAAACTAAGTAAAAAGAAATTCTAAATCAAAAATTTTGAGGTGTTTTTGAGCAAAATATCAGGTTACAACCAGAGGACCAATCAAAAAATAGTACACGTGGCACTAACGGCAAAAATTCATAAATTCCTTTCCAAAACTCACGATTCTCTAGATCGAAAACCAAAAAATATAAATAGCGGCCCCAAAATTAAATTTCCTCAGTTCTATCTTGACACCTGTCTGAGGTAAGTCGACAAAAATAAAACGATGCGTGTTTATCGAAATAAATTTGACCACCAACTATAAAATGCAAATAATTTACCAAATGGCCAAAATGCTCAGTATTATGATATCACAGAAAAATTTAACAAAAACTCCCTACTAAGACTATGCTCTGTATTAAAATAGAAATACAATTGCAGAAATAAAAGACATTAAAAAAGGCCAAATTTATATATTACTGTAAAAGAACAAGGATGAAAATGGAAACACCAGAAAAATTAGGAAAATAATAAAACATTATTTTAGATTAGAACTCGATATGGGACGTCCCATCAAACGTATTGTTTCACTGACACAGGTTAGCAACTTAATTTCAAGTCCGGAAAACATTATTTCGGAACTGAGTATTGAGAAAACGGCTTGGTCATAATTTATTATGGCCTCTCACGTTTACTTGTGACTTAGAAACATATGGACTATTATCGAGCTCCAATCTAAAATAACTTCCTATTTACTATAGGAAAACGATTCGGAAAATACGGATGCACCAACACAAAAAATTAAGAAAATGGCCGAGAAGGAAGACATCATATTCGATGAAGTAAGTTTTAGAATAATAACAAAAACAACGTCTTAATGAAAACGAGTTAATATAAAAATCATTAATAAAAAGTCACCAGCTCGAAAAAACGAAAAAAGTGACATTTGTCTAAAAAATGTAGCACAGACAGCCAAGAAGTAAAAAATTTTTTTAGTTAAGCGGGTGCCGATTTAGGATCGAGCACGTTAAGAAAAATATTTTAACCCTCAGGGACTATTTCAAGTCTCCTGGGTGTTTTACGCTTCAATGGTAACCGGGGGCATTATGGTCCTGGTATTTATCAATGCGAAAATTTTCATTCAATTTTTAAATTTAAAAATTTTAAAACTATGTGTGGAAATCCTATTAAGTTTTATGGTTCCTCACGACTTGTCTGTATAAAATCCTGTGAATTACAACAATTATCAAACAAATTAAACCCGTAAAAACTAAAAAACTAAAATCCAAAATTTAGGAACAAGGGTCACCACCTTCACCCTTATACTCCGATAATGAGGAGGATTCACCAAATGGCAATGACAACCTCGTTAAGGCCTTTCAAGAAGACTTCCTAGTATTTAGAAACACCAAAGCCAATAATTGGTCCAATTTTCATAGACTATTATTGCCGCTCATAGGACAACTCATAATGATAGCAGTAAGAAACTTCCATACAAACAATGGAAATGACGAAGCTGCTAACAATATGCAGGATGGCACACTTGACTGGTCATTAAGCCAAGTTCATACAATTGCCAGTGCCATTTTGGATAAAACAGACCAAGGCCACCTTAACAGACGGGTTGATTCAGTTTTGGCAACGTCCTTAGACTATAAGCTAATCGAGGTTTTTAAAAGTAAGGCCGGTATGGACATGAGTAAAATCAAAGGTTATATTAGCGATAATATAAACAAAAGCTTAATTAATTTTAAAACTAAGAACAATATAGACGGAAACGAAGTTCCCGCGGCAGTAAAGACATATGTAGTAAAAACAATTAATGATAGTCTCCCCACAGAAACAAAACCTAAAGAAGTCCATATGGACATGTACCCTTGGAAAAAACTGACCTTAACAAACGACCTTTTTGAAACAGAAAACCTCGAAAAACTAAAACAGGCCATAATAAGTGTGGTCGGACCCATAACTACTATGGTACTTAGGGTAGTTCTAATGATTCTAGTAAAACCAAACTCAGCAGACGAGGCCGCCACACAAACTAAAGCGTTAAAACCCTTAAGTCAAATTATCAGTAGTGATGACCCTACAAAACGCATAGAGTTGGAAACCAACTGTATGCTGATTTTTACCACTTGGCAAAACTTGATTCAAACCCTGATTGACCCCTCTAAAATAACCAGGAGCTATATAATTTCGAATGTTAAGCAGATCCTTTATCTGGTCACGGAAATCTACGATACACAGGAACCCCCGGAAATAATGAAAAAATTAAAAAAGGCCTTGACTATCTGTGCCCGAAAAAACGTCTCAAATCAAGATCTAGTGAACCAAATTCGAACAATGTTGCCATTACACTTGCAAAATAGCCCGGCATTCAACCTTCTAAACTCAACAAATGAGGGAATGAGCGATAGAACCACGGAGTGGCTGAACACAGACTCAACAAAGAGCTGCAACAACTACTACGTGGATCTCGCCATTAACAACGACCCGTTTTTCCTACCAGACATTTGTACAGGATATCCACCTAGATATAAATGGGAAAAAGGCTCCTACTCGAATCAAATCGAAACACATCGCTTGGACCGGCGAGCCGGTACGAGCAATCAATTGCCTTATCAGGCGAATTCTTATTATTAAGTTATAGGTCCGGATTCGGAAGATTTTACAAATTTTAACGAGTTTATGGAAGAAAAATCGGACGCTGGCAGCATGTCATCTTTTAGTAGTATATCAAGCTTTAGGAATAATGCACATACTAGCGATAACTCTAATATCGAAAATAATATAAAATGCGAATCCAAATCTAAGGACCGTCTAAAAGAATTCGCGAAATTCGACAAATGGCTTGATGCGACAAAACAGATTAAAACTGAATGTACTTTCATTAAACCTGATAATGCTGCTGACCAGTGGAACATGATTAAAAAGGAAGTCTTGAATAACAAGAAAATTACCAAACTAAACAAATAATAATGTAGAACAGAAATTTAACAAATGTCATTATCTAAAATGTTATTCAGCCAACCTTTTTAGCCATAAAAACACTTTTATACCTGCCAAAATCTTGAACTGCAACAAAAATTAAAAATCACTGCAGGACGATTATCTTATGCAATTATGCCACATGACAAATGCTATTGAAAACAAATAAATCATTTACCCAATTAACAGTCGTAGTCAATTTAGAAAAACGGAAAATGCCCCTTTACTCGGTTGCAAAGTACCTTAACCCTAACGGTCCGTTTGGTGACGAAGAGCACCCCATTTTTAATCACTCTGTCAGAATGGATAGTACAATAACTAGACAGTATAATCGGGATATCGAGGGTCGTTTTACGACCTTCTTTCACGAGATCCCTCGTGCACTCGAAACAGTGGCCCGAGAAGCTGGTACACCAGATGGGTTAGTCCCAATTTCTCAAGTCGGAAACGCAATTTCCGACGCGCTATCCAAGATCGAAATCAAGGCGGTCAATGCGCAAACAAAGTATGCGCAAAAAAGCCTTGATATGCGACTTCAGATACTAGAATCAGATTCTAGGATGAAAATGAGGGTCTCTTCAGGGCGACGTGGTCAAAATGTGCGAGGGCGTCAACCCTACAATCGTTTTCACCACAGAAACCGCCAAAATCAGGGCTTTAACTGGGGAGGCCAACCTATGAACCGGGGTCTTAACTGGGGTGGTCCAGAAACGCAACGCAATGGCAACGCGGCAAACCAGCATCTAGCGCGACGAAACCACCAATTCATGTAATTACCACTCACAACTAATAATAATAATTAAATAAAACCAGAGGCGAAATATTCAATAACAAATGTCAAATAATTAAATAACTAAAATAAGTCAAACTTAAAAATACAAATAAAATGGTAACAATTAAAACAAATAAAAAATTAAAGGCAGCCGGGAATGATTCGTAACCGCCAAAATCGACTGGCTCAAATGGAGGCCGAAATGGAGTTTTTTAATCCAATGACAAATGTCAACAACGGTAAGCATTAAATCAAAAATATAAACAAGAAAATACTACCTCTTATATAAACCGGTATTAAAACAATATTTAAATCATTCCAGGACTATAAGGGCAGTATAACATACATGAACACAAGTAAATATAATATGATTAAAAACTACAATTATAGCGACCTCCACCCCAAACAGGCAAACCCCCCAAAACGAGCCGGAAGCCGCCACGGCGATACCTACGGTTGCGGAACGACCCTCAACTCAAGAAATTGAGGAAATAAACTTCCTAATTAATGTGAGTAAAAATCCCAAATGCAGCCAAAAACTATCAAACTCGAAAAAACTAAAAAACCTTAAAAATAACGTTCAGGGACAAGTTGCCCCTCAAGCATCCGGAGACAACACAAAGCAACAGGACGAGGCACCATCAACAATCGGCACACGTGCCAAAAAACAAAAATAAAAAAGAATGCGAATCAAACGATAAATTAGAAAAAATTTTTTTTTTAGGAAAACAAATAATTGTTATAAAATATGCTTATTATTCCGAATATTAACAAATGTCTTGTAAAACATGAAATCTAAATTAAAACAAAATATACAGGAAAATAAATACTAAGTGGAAACACCAAAATAAACCCTTAAAATTATTAAGAATGAATTCTAACGCAGCAAACATGCGCGACTCGGTTGACTTGGCCCATGGGCACCAAATCGAAGAGGACCATTTTATGGACCTCTTCGACGAAGCCCTAGAAAAAACTCATGGACGGGATGCTTGGGAACGTCTTGACGTTGACACCATAGTAACCCTACAAAATGAGTTTATTATGGCCCATAAGCCAAAATTCATTATGGGGGAGGACTTCTTCAAAGACATGGCAATCATGCCAAGGTATGAACTATATCTTTGAAAAACAAATGTCATCTATCACATGCCAAAATAAACAAAAACGAATGCGAAAAAATCATAAAAATACTCCAATAAATAGATAAAACAGTAAACAACTCTTTAAAACTAGGGAAGATCATTGGGATGAGGAAATAAGAGTGCCTGAGCACGAGCTTAGACAGGAGCTGGTCGAAGCGGATTTCGAAATGCCCGAAATTCAGCATGTAGGCCTTGAAACAGCGCAAAATGCGCTAGTTGATTGGTGTGCATTCATGAAAATAGAAGGGCACCAGATACTGACTGTTAAGCTGGCACTGAAATCAATCATTGCTGTGATTAATAATCAGGGTCCCAACCTGCACACCCAACAACTAGCGCAGTTTGTCAAGATAATTGTTGAAAATTGGGCACAAGAATTCCCGGACTGCAACAAAAACAACCCGTGGGGAAAAAACGAGGGTGGCTTCGCCATATGTCAAATCTACGGGCCGCTCCTCAACACTTGCCAGCTTGAAGCCGTCAAGATTGGGTTATTGCTCTAGAAAATAGTAAAAAATCGGAAATAAGCTAAAATTATAAAGCAATTATAAGGTGAGAGCTTAAGGCTCATCACGGTTAAATAAAAAGATTTACAACCCCAACAAAGTATTTAAAACTTCACGGGTGTTTTTCCACCATAAAACCCGATACAATTAACACTTGTCAAATACCAGGATTTCAGTGACGGATTACTATTCGTTAAATAGACCTATCTAACTCAAATTATAAAAACCAAAAAGTTTAATAACAGATAACGAATTGACACCTATATTATGGTGATCACTAACAACATTAAAACAAAAAACAAATAACCCAAAAATTAGCTATTCAAAAACTGGCTCAAAGCGCGATCTCGCCGAGTGCTGATAATTAACCTCGAACACCTCCACCAAGCGATGATCGAACTTTGTAAGGAGGTTGGATTAGGATTTGGTAACTTGGCACGGGAAGCGGCGTTAGCGATTCAAGGACTTTGCAGCCTTAACAACTTCGTAATAAACACCAACCAACGCCACTTGCCATATGTCAAATCAGCCACCTATGATAGGTCCTTAGAGACCTGGGCTGAATTGATGTACCAAACGCAAACAGATACGGCACTGGTTAGGGGAAAACACGTTAAAAAACACAATTTTAAAACCAAATTTGACACTACCATTTGGCAAACAATTCTAGACGAAAAACGAAACTTCAATTTGGTGGAATTTGGTAACTCTAGCGGAGACGTACTAATTCCCCGAATGGAGTCTACCTCTAACCAGGGCCATATGGACGTTGACTCACTTTCAAGCTGTAGTGCGACTACAATTGGAAGTGGGTCACTATCCTCGTATAACACCACTGCCACCTCCCGATCTAATAGCCTAGCCTCGGATGAAAGTGGCTCAAATGACCACCTGTTACCAGTAAGGTCATTCGAGTCATCTTCGGACAATAACACCACCGATTCGGAAATCTCTTTTGGATAAAAAATCAAAAAATAAAAATCATATTTTGAACTAAAAATTCTAATTAAAATAACATTCATAACCATTAAATTTTCCTAAAAATGAAGCTTGACATATGGCATTTCTTAACACTTATTTATTACTGTGCGATCTCGGTATACTGTTACAAATAATTTAAAAATTTATTTTTCATTTCTTCAAAATTTTGCTTCTACCTTCAAATTCAAACAAATATGCCAACAAGAATAAAAACTTATGATCACAACACAAACACTAGTAGTTATTATTATGTACCAAAATAGCAAGATCTCACAGCAATTAAAATTATAATAGAATGGCTCGAAATCGGAATAACCAAAAAATCGTGAAAAAGAAGAAAAACCAATTCGCAATTACTCATAGGACCAAACCAAAACAGGTTACCAACTGGCAAGACGTAGATAAGCTAGCTAGCCTTTCCTATAAAAATGGAGCATATTTTACAAAAAATACCAACCAAACTCCATATGGTGATGTCCGGTCAGTTTCGTATAAAGGCGAATTAAGAAAAAGTCCCCTAAAATATAAAGACTGGCTTACTTACTCTGCGGAACTCGCAAATGAATTTGACCTAATAATAAACGGGGAGAAAATACCAAATTGGGAAAATCTAAACTTTCGTTACGAAAAAGATTTTAGGGCAGGTACATGGTCAGCCTTTAAGCAATTCTGGCTTATCACAATAAATCATCTTAAATGCGAGAAAGCCAAGGCCGAGGCCTACAAAATGATTTATACGGGAATTGCCGTTACAGATAACCAAGGACCAATACCCGTCAAGACACCTGTCAAATTTAGAAACATGCTGGTCGCAACAAAACTATTCGAAAATGAAGTAAATAGTACATTAATTTCCATGACAAAAACCAAAAATAAAATACATGCGACAAAGTTGAATAAAAACGATAGATATAGACAAATGTCAACAGACCAAGTTAAAATAGGAGAAAATATTTATACAAAACTAACCCCCTACCCAGTACTAGTCGAAAAAATAGGAGGAGAATACTATGCTAGACCCTTCTACCAACCAAATCAAAAGAAAATATTGGACAACATCGAATTTGTAAACGGCGAAATAAGTAAATGGGTCAAAAACGGGGTACTTGAATATCTCGGAACTAAACAAAATGTAAAATCTCTGGTCAGAATTAGCTTAGTATTAGCATACAATGAGGGGTCCAAAAAACACCGGTTATGTTTCGACGGGGGCGTAAATAAATCAACACAAAAAGCCCTAGTACCTTGCCATCTGGACACGGTAGCAGACCTGCTAAAAATTTTGAAAAAAGATCAATATATGACCAAATTTGACGATAAACAGGGCTTTTTACAGGCAAAATTTGATAGGCCGTCCAGAAATTTGACACATGTCACGTGGGGTAATCACGTTTTTAGGTTTTACGGGGCGGCCTTTGGTATGGGCCGCGTCCCGGCCGACTTTCAGATGTTAAATAGTTGCGTTGTAAATATGGCCAGAAATCACGGAATACCCTGTACCCTTTATTTAGACGATAGATTAATAGTTGAAACAAATATTAAACCAAATAGCCCCGAAATTAGAAGTATTGAAATGGGACTAACAGCTCCCCCTAACGCATATTCGACAATTGTCCTAGCAATAATGGTAGGGGGTTATCTCTCACTAGAAAAATGCACCTTCATCTGTACCAGAAGAATTACCTTTCTCGGCTTCATTATTGACACAGAGAAAGAAACAGTTGAAATTCCTGAAGAAAAATGGAATAAACTACAAGATAAAATTACAGAAATTTTGAAAAAACCAGTTGTAGAATTTAAGAGTTTAGAAAAGTTAAGAGGCTACATGTGCTCTTTTATAATCGTAGCACAAAACATGCAACTTTTCATCAGAAGAATTACAGAAAAATTAACAAATGCCGAAAAAACGAACCAATTAATAATACCGGTTGATGCTAGACTAAAGAGTGAATTAACCATATGGCAAAGTAAAGACGTCGAAATTATCAAAAAAGTCAGACCCTGGATTAAAAAGGACCTTATAAATGTAACAACAAAAAATATACACACCGATGCCAGTGGCGCAGCGGGTGCCTGGGTTGACGACTTAGGAAACGAATTTACGTTCTACTGGGAGCCAGAATATGCGAGTAAAAATATAGCTGTTAAAGAGGCCCATGCCATCTACCAATTCCTTAAAAATCATGGTGAAAGACTAAAAAACACAAGGATTCTATTTTCTTGTGATAACAAAGCGGTTACACTATGCTTTGACTTAGGCGCCAAAAATGCAGAACTGAATGATGAGATTCTAAAAATAAACCTCTTAGCAGTGACTCTAAATATTCATGCCACAATAGAATGGGTCGATACTAAAAGTCAAAATGCCGATAAAGCGAGCCGAACTATAGATCTAAACCAAGAACTAATGCCAATCGAAACCTTCAAAAAACTAGAAAATCTCATAGAAATCAAATTTAATATAGATGTAATGGCCACATGGTACAACAAAAAATGTCCAAAATATATTTCTCATAAATTCGAAAAAGATGCCTTTCATAAAAACTTTTTTACCTACAAAATAGACAAAAACGATATAATCTATTGCTTCCCGCCAAAAGCACTCCTAACTGTAGTAGCTAATAAACTATTTAACTCAGAATCAAAATTCTGCTTAATTTTTCATGTCTTTTTCGAATTTCCGCTCTGCGTGGGATTTAGACCAAAAAACACAAAATTAGTAAACCTGAATAAATTATTAGAACAAGAACATATTACCTACCTACCAGCAAAACATTTTAACAAAGAACTTGAAGGCTATTGGAACAAAAATAGAATAAATAATCAAATCTATGCAATAATAAAGGAGAATTAAAATAGTTAAAAATCTCTAAAAAGCTAAAATAAAAAATAACATTTGTCTTCAGGAACTAATTATTGCCAATGTTAAACATTATTTGGATACATTTAAAGAAGGCACATTCCTCGGCTTAATTAACCTACTTCTGGGCAAAAATGCAGAAAAAAGTAAATCAGACTGGAAGCTACGAAAAAATTCAGAATTTCGACATTTGTTAAAATAACTTTAAAAATAAAAACAACTGTAATATTACAGACAAGAAAATATTACGAAAGTCACAAATCATAATTAATTTAGAAATCGGTTTTTGATAATGACAACGCCGTATCTTCGCCAAATGGTTGTCGAAAACTTCCAAACGTTGGCAAGTGAGGATAAAGAAGACCGCAGTAAGCGGATAAACAACGGCTACTGTCAACCAGTTAGCAAAGAATATGTCGAAAAGATGTTTTCTGAAGGTAGCGGGGACAACCTAGAATTTCAGGTCATTAAAGATGACCTGACCCAGGCATTAGAAGATATGGCACGGGAAACCGAAAAATATGCCAAGCTTCTAAAACAAGAAAGTAAAATTACAGAGGGTTTTAAGGAATATCAGGAATATGTAGTGAAAATGAATAATGGGGAACAGTTAACTGAAGCCCAAGAAAACATTGCACGACATATGTCCGAAGAAATGTATGAGGAGTGGCTCGAATTAACCCGCGAGAAGCGTTTTAAGGTACAGACCGCCAAAGAAAATTTTCGAAAGCTCAAAGACAAGTTAAACGAGCGACTCCTCACACTCCAGAAAACTGGTAACCAGCGTTTCTGGAGAGACACGAAAACGGACACCTGGTATATCCGTCACACGGCAGCTGACGCGGACTGCGGGCAATCTCTAAAAAGGGATCGCACAGTAGTGGCTAGGGAATTTGTAAAAAGATTTACAACCCCAGAAGGCATGACATCTGTCGACTTCTACCCGGCCTTGGAACTTATTAAAGAGTACCGAGAGACGTTCGACGTTACTCACCCCCAGTACTCGGCCTTATCTAAGGCTATTAATAAATTAGAAACCAAAAAACGGTCAATTTCTCGGAAAGCATTCGTACAAAGTCTTTACGAATGCTTTCAGACTGAAATACAGATAGAATTTACGGATTCTATGAAAATGATCGAAGATGACAAACAATTGAAAGAGGATTTTGCCTGGCCCGCGCTCGCACAAAGACGCACTAAAAAACAAATCGAAGAGGGAAAAACCCCCTTCGATCTAAAGATCGCTAAAGCCTCAAAGGCGTTAGTAATGAAGAAAAAGGTGCAGTCTTTAAAACGAGGCGGGCGAGGGCAATTTCCTCGAAAAAATTTCACCATAGGAGGTCGAGGGGGATTCAAACCTAGGGGACGGGGACGCGGATGGTTCCAAAAAGGACGCGGTAGTTTTATGTATCAATCGGGACCATCTAACTTTCCCCAAAATAACTTTTCCTCAAATCAACCGCAAGCCCTTCCCCAACAGCCACAAAGGCCCTTTATCAGCAATAGGGGCCGAGGGTTCTCCAGAGGTGGCAGGGGAAGCTCTCGAGGAGGCAGAGGTTCTTTCCGGGGTCGCGGTACCTTTTAGAGAAAAACAAAATTCGAAAAACAACAAATGTCATTACAAAAAACTTTAAAAAATTATAAAAAACACTGCATAAATCAAAACTTTAGGTTAAAATCAATAACACTCTTGAAAACGTCTTAATATTTAGAATGAGCAAAAATTTCCAAATAATCACGGGAAAAAGTGAACAATTTAATCACTTAAGAGTTATGTACCTGTCAATTATCATTACAAACTACGGTAAAAATGACTTAGACTACCTTTTACCAATTAGGAAAAAACTCCTATCATGCTTATGCGAAAACTCATTTAAAAACAAGTTAAAAAAATGCGAAAACGAAAATGACCCAGAGACATTATTGGAAATACTAAACCTTCTCACAATAGACTATGCCGAATTAGACCTGCTGGTCGAAAATATTTAAAAATAATAAGGGAAGTTAAAAATACCCAAGTAATGACAAAATTCACAATCTAGAAAATAACGAAAATTGACATATGTTCACTGTACCAAGATTAGGAAATCTGTAAAGAAATACCCTGAAATAAAAAACAATGCAGTAATGCGTTTTTAGAAACATCGCTTCAAAAATAAAAAATTTTAAGAATGAAATCGTGGTGCGCTAAACAGGAAAAAAGAAACAAAGAACACACAAGGGACATAAAATCGCTTAAAAAATTAGGAAAACTTATTCAAAAATATTTCAAAACAAAAAATCTTAGCGTTAAAAACTCAGCGAATTTCGGCCAATTTACCTTCAACTACCTAATGCACCTGCAACAGAAAAAGGGCCAAAATTTTAAAACCTACATAATAAACAATTCTAAATATAAGATTAAGATACTAGCTAGTATAATACTAAACAAGAAATGCCCTCTAACAGAGGGGCAAATAACAAAAGCCTGTAATGATGCTAGCGAAATAATACATCAGAAAGTAACGACAGGTGTCAAACATGCACCATGCATAGAATTAAAAATGATAAATAAAATAGCTACATGGACACTGGAACAAAATAATCACAGACTTTTTCAAACAGGACTAACACTAGCATTAACTTTCTATACAGGGGCAAGATGTTCGGAAATCCTCAAGCTAAAAAATAAGGATATAAAAATAGTCGAAAACAAATATGGAAAATTCATAGTAGCAAACATTAAGTGCAGTAAAAATAATAAACTAGGCCTCAGGGAAGAACAATTAACAATTAAAATAGGCGACAATAACAGTTTTATAATAAAAATGCTAGATAAAATGTCACAAATAAACAAACTAACATCTGTCAATAACCAAGACTGTCATCTATTAGGAGAACAACTCGAAACGTACCATATGAGATACGCCATGAAGAAAATCTCCACTATATTCAGATTAAATGATACAATACAACCACATAGTGGTAGGAACTCAGTCTTACTAAGGTTATTTTTGGCAGATGTAGCACCCGAAAATATAAAAATTTTTATGCGATGGACAGAAAGAACAGAAATGATAAGGCGTTACAGAAATATATTATTGGAAACGACCATTAAAGGGGCAGCGCATGCACTAAATGAATTTGATGAAAAGGAAATATCCATTTTTTAATAAAATACTGTTAACTTAAAAACTGAAACAAGACAGGTGTCAGAAAATCAAACAAGTCCAAAAAGCAAAAAATATTAAAATATATAATTAATTAAGAAATCCTAAAAATAATCAAGCATGAATCAGCAAGACGACAATCACTGTGCGGAAATTAAAGGTTTACCCTGCATTTCTAACGAAAAGGCTTCACGAAGAGGGCAGAAAATTAGTAGACAAAATAAATTAAAAATGATAAGATTAAGTTTTAAAAATGCTAATATTCAAGTCAAAGGCGCGCTTAAACACGCCCTAGAGGACCTAGAGGGGTACATTAAAAAATACCCACTGGACCCAGAACCATTAATACTTCGCACTAAGATAAGGACATTACATGCACTTTTGCCAAATGGCACACCCCATAAAAAAGCAATTAGAGGAACCCTTACATACTTTACCAGATGGCACATTATGAGAATTTGGATAAGATTAACAAAACTTTTCCAAATTCTCTCAGAAGACCTTAAAATTGACACATGGACCAAAGAACCAGAAATCAAACTAACGCGAATAATATCCCCTAAGATCCTCTTAAAACATTGCACCGGTCCCACAAAGGCCACAAGGCTGTCAATTACAAACAAAGAAAAATCCGGCCTTAAAAATAAAAGCAAGCTACTAGAGATCAAAAATGAATAATCCTTGAAAAAAGAATTATTTAGTAAACTAGAAACAAAAAATAACTAAAATTATTACCGATTAATCACGAATAATCATTAAAAAACCTAATATCTAACGTTAGACATATGTGAAAAATCACGAAAACTCACCCACAATTTACATTACAATAAATACTCCGAAATTATAATAGGGAGCTCACTCCTAATCAGAGACGACCAGAGGAAAGGTTACTTTTGACATATGTCTAACAAGCATAATTATTACAGAAAAACAAAGTTAAAAAGAGAATAAAATATCTAATTTTGCCCTTAGAAAAAGAAACCTTTTGTAGTAATAATCTACTGCTCAATATTATGGTGGTACTACCCAGATTCCCAGTAAACGAAGACCCCAATTTCCAAGCGGCCATAAACTCCCCATTATTATACCTGGTTATGGAAAACATTCCATCGGTATATAATCGGGGGTTAGGGTCCAGCGAGATTTTTCGACAAGCACTACGGGGAATCTATTCAAATATGCAATTCCAATTCGGAAAATTACGATTGGCTCAACGTAATGCGCAAAGCGACGACATCAAACGTCAGTTTTACGCATTCCGAGAACTCGAATTCGTGAAAACCATGTTTGAAACAAGCCCGGAAATGCAGTCGTTGGTTCAACGTGATCGCCAAATGGCAAATCGCCTTGAACGGGCCATTCATGATTATAACGAGCTCCGAAATCGTCTAGCTGGCATAGGTAAGATTAAGCCCTTTCGAAAATATAATAAAATGTGCCAAACAATAAACAGTAAAATTACCAAATAATACTATTAAAATATACGATGTACCATAATACTGACGGCAGTGTATATAGAATTGACAAATGTCACATCAATTTTAACAAAAATTTAAAAAATGAATGGAAATAAAAGTCCAGACAATATTATGGTACTCTAAAAAGTAAAAAATAGCACAAAAATCAAAAAACAAATAAAATATACACTAGGATACCAATACTATGGCCGAGACGAAAATATCAATTTTGTGGCGTTCGAAAGGGCCGCTATTCGTGCTCGAAACCAGGAAAATGGTGTCGAGCAAATGGTGGCAACACTCTTACGAAACATGATTGACAGATTCGTTGAGACCTGGCAGATGGTGTTCATGGAATATTCAACAGTAGAATATCTCCTCTCGAAAGAAGGCCAAGACAACAACGGTTACACCCTCTCATTCGTTCGACGGCCAAGAATGTCAATGGTTGAAGATGCCGATCACTTCTGTGTGTTAACGACACATGTCCAAAGGGATGAAATCTACCGATATCATCAGGTTGATACCCTCTATGGACAAAAATATCGAACACCAGAAATCATCGACGGCATTCAATTGGACGAATTCCTGGGAGAGCCATCTTACGGAATAGTGCTACGATATGACCGGCCCAGACTTCGCATCAAAAGCTTTCCCCCTAAAACGGTAAAAGTCGAAGACCTCGACGAACTCAGCTCCAGAATGGCCAGCGATATTATTTAGAAAAAACAATAATATGAATATCAACAACTGTCTTTTTCACTGAATCTTAACATATGTCTAAAAACTCTGGAAAAAACAATTAAAGGTAAAAAACATGTCAAATACATCAAGTTACTATTTATTACTCAAATAACTGCAACGAAAATACAGGCTGATGATTGGGCTAATAAGTGGAGGCTCTAATTACGAGCCAATAGGCGCATAGCCTCTATTTTCTATACTCACTATGTGTAATAGGATAGATAATATATTCTTAAATCACACAAGGGCTGCTACTCTCCAACTATTAGACGGAAGTGGTGGACTTTATATTATAAAAGTCGAGAAATAGCCGAAGGCTAGAATATCGAGATTTATAATTTAAAGTGCATAACTTTCTAGAAATAGTGACTTTTAAATATTATTTTCGGTCTTGCAAAGATCATTCATAAAAAACGATCAAAATGCAAGGTCGAAATTAATATTATTAGAATTAATTTTAGAAACTAAAATTACAAAAATTTTCGACAATTGTCAAAACTTTTTTCCCGCCCAGAAAATAATTTAAAAACCAAGAAACAACACTAATCACACTTATTAAACACAAAACTCAAATTAAAAATTTTTTTCTTTCCCAACCCTTTTTATTAGGACTATAATATAAAGTCCACACACTTCGTGCTGCTACTCTCCAACTATTAGACGGAAGTGGTGGACTTTATATTATTAAAAATTTCAAAATCATTTATAAGACGCAAAAATCATAATTACGTCAGGTTATAACACTAAACTCGCCTAATGCTGGGTGTGCTAAATAAGGGCCAGTGTGCTTAATAAGGGTCGTTTTTCAAAAATCGTTAACCGACCCTTAATACGCACACCCCCTGTACCGGAAAAAATGTCGAATGAAATTTATATTATAATTTACTACTCACATTTTCATCATCAACATAAAGCTTCTTCAATATATTATAAGAGACTGTCCGCAAGCAAAATTTATATTCAAAGGCGACGATGATATTTTGTTAGTCCCTGAAAATCTCTTCTTTAATATTCAACACTTACCATTGAATGACAAGAGTTACGAAAGTGCAACATTTGTATTACAAATAAAAAAAAACGTTATAAAAGCTTAAGCTGATTGGCCCGTTTCCGCGTAACTAGAGAAACGGGCCAATTACAAAGCACGAAAACGAAAGTCGTGCGAACTAAACCAAGAAGATTACAATTCGTTATTAAAATATCTTTTTTTTTCGGAAAACATAAATTGTTCAATTCGATTTTTAACCCTTATAATAAGAAAGTGAAAATAGAAGGTTTTATTAAAAGTATGTTGATATACATTTACTGTGTGGTCCAACAATTAATCAGCAAGAGCAAACATTTTACACGCACTTTATATGCTGGAACAATATAAAACTGCGTACGAAAATTTACCCTGGCTAATTCATTGTTGTACAAATAAATATACCATGTGTTAAAGCTTATACTGTCGTGGTGATGTTAAAATAGCATTAAAATCATTTGAAGATAATCTTAATAATTTACTCAAAGCCCGACAGTTTGAGCTCCAACACACGGTATATATTTAATATGTATCCCCTTTTATATCTCCGCCGTCATGGTCTATATATCCCATCTTTCTCCCACTAAAGCGATTTAGGGATGTTTTTTGTTCTCATTTTGTCATTTCCAATCATTGGGACTTTTAAGGTCAAATGTGTGCATTTTAAATCTTTTTTTACAAATAGCATATTTATCTTAACAATTCTAATGAATAAGCCTAAATTGTAAGTTATGATGAATAACTCTCACACAGAGCCGCTTATGTCTCTTGGGTGCTTAAAAGGTGGAGGCACTAATCCTTTGGAAGTTGTTATTCGTGATCCAAAAGACAAGTATTTCATGACAAAATCTTTGGTTCCTGATGATATGTACCCACCGTACTTTTCTGGCGCCGCGTATATTTTCACACAGCAGGTGGCTCAAATTCTGCATAAAAACTATGTTCATGTGCCCCTGATACCGCTAGACGATACGTTTATTGGACAAGTATTTGAATATTCCAATTTGAAAGGGTATCAACCGTGAATTCGATAAGTATAAATGATACAACATAGTTTGTAAATTTGATGTGGTTTCCGCGTCGGTGAAAAATATACTTGAAACATTTTGGTCAAAAACTATCAAAATCTGAATTTCTGACGACGATTTGTATATTTAACAGTCAAAAATTACAGTTTTGGTAGTTGATCTCAAGATAAATCTGATTTGTTGGTTGCTGTTTCAAAACAAAAAACTTGAATTTAAAAAATATCCTCAAAAAGAGACGTCTAAAATGAAAACAAGTTTGTCAATTTGTACAGGTTTAAAAGCACTTGGCCCTCTCAGTTACGGTTGGAGTTTGAGTATTGAGCTGCAAAACCCTTGCTTTATTGCTGGAATGACAGTGATGCACAAATATGAAAATTCAGGAGCGGAACAAAATATTTGTTTTAATAATACTTTATTTTTAATAATTGTTCCGGTGCACCCTAATATTTCCCAAAATTACAAAATGAAAGATTTTTATGTGTCCCCGACGACTAACGCTGATTGGTCCGTCTCTCGTTCATAAGAGAGACGGACCAATTACACAGCACTATCACATTTATCGAAAAATGCATCAAATTTATCACACAAAATTAGTTATATATTTCAATCGTTTTTTTTATTACTTTATTGAATTACTTTATTTTATTCAAACTTGCTTTCATGAGAGAATCATTTTATTATTTTTTTGATTTGTATAAATGAAAATTGGAAATGTTTATATGGCCTACCCATTTTTGCACCGTTACGCAGATTATATGGTGAGTACGTTTCAAAAAATGTACGATAAAGATTTCGTTGAAAAGTGTAACACGTCATTTTTATTTCAAATGAATAATCACAAGTGGCGAACTCTTCCGCATCAATCAATTTTAACCGAATGGAAGAAATATTTTGCAAATTATTTATCATATCAGATAAAATAATTAAAAAACTGGGTGTTATGGCATGCTAACGTGATGTTGTTCATCAAAAACAAGTATAAATTACCAAATTGGAATTTGCATCTTTAAACCAAAATTGTTTACACCGCTGTATTTAGTGACGATGGCTAATAAACTGAAACTTTTATAAACTAATTGTTGGATTTATTATTGTTTGGTTTTTATAATTGAATATACAGATTTATAAGCAATATCGTAAGAAATTTATCCATATCGTAACAGATTTTGACTTAATGAACAGGGAAGGGCCCAAAATGGTCATGACTAGAAAAACCCCATATGATATGGGCCATATCGTAACCGTTTTTGCGACGTGAAAGTGTTACGTCGTAACACGATATGCTTTAAACAACTGTAATTGAATCAATAAAACACCTTAATTTATTATCGATTATTCAATTATAAAAAACGTGCGGTTAGCTATAAGTTATAGGCTATGTAACTTCATAACATATTCAAACATATAAGAAATCGCGATTTTTTTCAACTTACTCGGTAAGTTTTTCGTTTATTGAAGGCGAATATGTCAAATGTTCTGGACAGTGGCAGGTTTAGTTATACGAATGATATTTCTTAGAATGTGTTATGAAAAGTCATGAAACAAGGTCCTAATAAACATTTTTTTGTAAATGATATTTTAACTCATAATTATGTCTAGTGTAAAGTCTTATGATCTCGTTTTTTTTCCAAGGCCTTAGGGTCCGTTTGCGGCCCTTATGTCCTTTTCCGCTTTATGAATACTAAAACGGCTTGGAAGATACCCGGTTTCTTAGTACAAGTGTAATCTTAGTGTATGTTTTTCAATAAATTTCACATTTTACGATGTTTGACATTTATTATTTTGGGGTTGGAATTTATTTGAAATATAGTCTTAAGAATTTTAAAAATATATTTGAGATCTTACACGCTTTTCACTCAGAGTGAAACTATTAGGTCGGTTACAGATATTAGTAAGTTTTTTTATTGAACTTTGAACATTGGTTTCCAAGGCTGATTTATGTTTACTGTATAGTATTCTGTATACTGTATGAGTACTTTAGAACTTAAACTGAACACTACTCGTAGATGAAATGGGCCGTAAAATGTCAAATCAAATCATAAGGTTAGATTCTAACCGTTAGAACTGTTTCTAAAAAAATAGTTTTCCAAGAAAGCAGAAAATAAATGAATTCAGTGTAATTTAAATATGCAACTAAAATAGGTTTTTCGAGAAAATGTTTTTCAAATCATACTTTTTTGGGGGAAAATCGTTTTTTTTTATCTGTTGGACATTTCTTCAAAAACACGCCATATGGACTACAAGTTGGGGACGTATTTTTGTTTTTTCAAATGATTACTAAAGTCGAATCTGTCATCTTCCTCTGGACTTCTTGAAGATTTTTTTGTTATAAATGTTCGTAAGTGAGCTATATGCATTTGTAGTAAGACCAAAATGTTATCACCCTTCACGCGCCACGATAATTCTTCTGAGGGGTCCGATTTGACTTGTGTCGAAAGTTCATGTCGTCGACTGAGTTTCGATAAAAGCGCTTTGGATGACTCGGCGTTTGTAATGCGCCGCACGGATGCAATATCGGCAACAGGCATATTGCATTTTATCATTTTTTTGAAGAATTCTTTTTTGGATTCCTGAGTCAAATGTCGTATCTCCATTAATTCTGGCTGATCCTCAAGCCATAGATTTGTCGATTCCTGTAGCTTATCTGCCTTAATTAATATATTGAAAGATTATTCACTCAATTATTGTTGATTTTATGACGGCTATGTCGGCACAACAGTTCTTTTATATTATATCCACCCGTTTTCAAATTAGTTGGTTGACTTCTGAATAAACTACACCACCTAACCATTTGACTTAACACATTTTTTCCGAAAAAGGTGTTAATTCAAATGCAAATTGTTAAGTCAAATGCAAACTGTCAAGCCACATGGGTAGTGCGTTGGTTAAAACCCTGGAAAACTTGAAACTAAAAAAATGATATAAAACAATATAATGAACGAAAAAATCCAAAAAATTGTTATACACCGCCTGAGGGTTTGTCAGGACACTTTCTCCTTCCAAAACCGGCCTGATAAACCCTCAGGCGGCGTGGTAAACCCTAAGGGCGTAGGCGGAAATGCTGGAAAAAAAGGACAAAAAAAGTGTTAATTCGACTGCAAACTGTTAAGTCAAATGCAAACTGTTAAGCCAAATGGTGTTAAGTCAAATGGTTAGGTGGTGTATTAAAGTCGGAATTGACTATCTCTCAAACATACCCAGCTAATACAATTACTAAATTTCTTGTCAAGGTTTTCTTAGAAAATATTATGAAGAATTCTTATATTGGAAAATGACGGGTTTTTCGTGCAATTTGATTTAAAAATATATTAGTATTGATTAACTATTAGTGAAAATCAGTCAACAAATAATCCTTAAAATAAGATATGTAGCGGAAAATTGTGGTATCGTTGTCATCAGGGGTTAAAATATACCTGTTGAATATAGGCGTCATAAGAACTATCACGAGGTAACGGAATTTTGAAAGCAAGACAGCATTCGCAGTGGCCTCGGTCCAGAGTCGACGAAGCACAAGCCAAATCAATTGAACAGTCCAAACTACTACAACAATCACAATGCCCTAAAAAACGGTTTATTGAAGAGGCCAAGTAAGTTATAGTCTATAACTTATAGAGCTTACTCAAAAAATTAAAATCGCGCAAAATTTACATGTTGAAATGAATAAAAAATTCTAAAAGACTAAAACATTCAATTAAATAACATTTCGATGGACGTTTAAATAAATGCTAATTAAAACAAAGTATAGGCTGTATAGATCAGAGTCGCTTACCCTTTAAGAGTATCTAAAAATCAATAACAAAGTGAAACTAATTATGGTAAAAATAACGTTAGATGCGGTAGATTGTTAATTGATTTGCTTCAACGAAGCATTTGTTGTTAGCATTATAAACGTTGGAGCCGGAAGCGAGCTAGCCTTCGTCTTTTTGGCTTTTTATTCTTGTAAAGAGGTAACATGTCGTCGTGCCCAGTTTACCGCCAATCTTATACAAGAATAAGTAAACAATTGAAAAATTCAAGCTTTAAGATGATAATTGTTTTGCTTGCCAAATAAAAAATTGACCGCCGGTCAATTTAACGATAAATTTGTAAAAAAAAATAATATAAACTAATTTATTATTTCTGGTTAATTAACTTTTTAAGTCAATGAAAGTGAATTTTTTTGTACTTTGCAAAATCATCATATATTTAGCCCATTGATGTGACCTTTTTAGGACAGTCGCATTCGTTTTTTTTTTAATTTTTCCACATTCTAAAACGGCCGGAAATTCCGGCCCGGAATGGGTATTAAGACTGCCTAAAATTACATAAAATTATTCTGAGAATATTCTTTCAAAAATGATTTTGCTTTCGGAATACACTTACCTTCGTCTTTTCGGTTGTTTATTCGTGTACATAGGCGACAGGCCGTTGTGTCTAGTTTCCCACCAATTTTATACAAATCCTTGTCTTGAAGCATCATTTGACACGCAATGATCCTTGCATAAGCCATAGCACGTAGGACGTGTGGACCATCAAAAGACTCGAAAATTTCACCGTGTCGATCAAAAAAACATTTTATCAGGTCATTTTCCAAAAGATAAAACTAAAAAAAACTAAAATAAGTTTATGAGTAATAAATTTTGATAGAGTACTCTAAAAATATTACTTCTACTGGTATGTAGTACATGTACATGTAGTACATGTATGTTACTATTGGTAGGCACAAATTCTAGTAAAAAAGAGAGAGAAAAAGAGAATAAAAATGACCCTAAAATTCAACACATTACGAAGAAAAAAGGTAATTTATACTAATAACGACCAAAATGGGCACAAGGATTGTATATGGTTATTGCAGAAATTTCCGATATTTTTTTTTATTTTATTTTTAATGACGTTTTGAAAAAAAAAATATTAAGAAAAATTTAAACTATTATCAAAACAATTTAAATTTTTTAAATTAATTAAATTATAGTTACGATGTGTTTGTTACGTATAATTAATAAAATTCCATAAGAAAATAATTTGTTTTGATTTTCCGTGAAAAATCACGTGTGCTTTTTTCGCGTGTTTCATTGGACCATTGTCTAGGTTCCGCCTCTGAATTTTCTACCTCCTTAGTAAAATTGGATGACGGACTGCCCGTCATCCAGCTCAACTAGCTGCCAAATCGGCTATACCCCCCGGTACCAACTGAGCAATAAATCTCAGCCACTTTTTGTAAGAAAATTTGCAAGAAAATTGTAGGTAAAATTATTATCAGAATATAATTCAAACAATTAAGAATTTGTGAATTCGGTTTTTAAGTTTACCCAAATACTAATCGTCGACCACTTATCAGTTACTGTAGCAGCTCAGGTAACCAAAAAAGTTTTTAATGAAGATTAATTGATTTTTGATTTAATAGATGGGGCTGTAAAATGCGCCGTTTTGACAGACTATGCATTAGCCAACAAAGTGTGTAGTTCCATGAATCAAATGATATTTTGTCTTTACGAAAAATATAATATTTTGTAATTTACAAAAACGAAAAACATTTACCTCCTCGATCGATCGAAAGTTCTCCATTACTAAAGCTTTTATCATCTTTCTTGAAACTGTAAAAACCCGGTTTATGTCACTATCCTCACAAGACCGTTTAATACGATCATATTGTTTACAGCGCTCTTCGTCCTCCATTTTGTCGTGTTCCTGAATGGAGTCGGTATCTTTGTCGGTATTTTTTTCGTGTTCGGTGGGGCCATATATCTGGGATTCCAAATTCTCCGTTGTTTCCGTTTCTGCCTCATGATCCGTGACTTTTTGAATTTGGTCCTCGAAAGGCGATTTGAGTTCGGATGTAATTGGCTGTGGATTGTCTGAAAACAAGTGATGTTAATAAATCTCGAGGTAACTTTTTCGGAAACTTTCCAATATCGTAGTGATTTTCATACGCGAAAAAAATAAATAATGTTACCACTTTTTGGTAACGTTGCTTGACAGCGCGTCTGAGGCCTATGTGGCCTATCATTGGTATTTTTTGTGCGCGCTCGGCCAATCACCGAAAGGCAAATCACCGAAAGGCGATTTCCGTCTATTAAAATATTGTTGTTTTACAGTCCTCCCCCTCTTAAGTGCCGCACTTAAGAAGAAATATGCATTTCCGCTAAAAATTTTTTTCGCGTTTCAAAATCAAGACGATATAACGAAAATCGAATAAAAGGTTTTGTAACAATTCACAACAAAACCCCTTTTCCAAGAAATTTTGGAACCGTATTTCGAGAAACTGGTTGGCTGAAAGAAAACAACAAATAAAAGGCAATTTCGAAAATGGTGTACTTGGCTAAAATTTCAAACATATTTTTCAAAAAATGGATTACTCTCTTGATGTGCACGTTTTTCTGAAATCGAAAATGCACATCGAGAGACCTCTGACTGTATACGGAAATAAAATCACACCGCCCTCCTCCAAGAAAAATTGCTTCGATTAAATGGTCGGGTTTCAGATAAGCTTGGAACTTTTGCGAAGTGAAAGCACTTACAAGTTTTGCAATTTACCCTAAGTCGCGATTAGTTGTACGATTGAAATGAAAAGCCGGAACAGGCCGGATATTAACACGATCGAACTTTTTAATTATGTTAATGAAGCTTGAAATGTAATAATTTGCAGTTTATCAACCGGCATAGTCGTCTCTAAATAACGACTATTTATGTAAATTTAATCCTAAAAGGTTAGGTGATATTTGTATATATAAAGTAACTTCAGGGTGATTTTATTTCTGATAATAATAATGGCTAGGATTCCAATAAGAATGTACCTTACTTGAACAAAATATTTACTAAACAACTATAAATATTTTAAAACATATTTTTGGGTATTGTTGACACATTCATTCTGCTAAATGTTGCATGATAATTACGCTTTATGATTCCGGGAACAGGAAGCCTACCCGTATTTGGTCTACCCTTATTTGGCGACCCCGCGTTCGATTATACCGTTCGATTATAATATACAGAAGGGCCGCCAAGTAAGGGACGGTTTCCTGTTTTGAAAAAGTGTCCCTTACTTGGCGCCTGGCCCCTACTTGGCGCACCCAGAGTTTTTTTGTCAGATAGTCTGGTACATAGTCTACCAATCAGATGCTTCAAATTTTTAGGTGTTTTTTATTTAATTTTTGTGCTAAAGATTCATTATAAAAATAAATGGCGACTCATTGATTTCTTGGCGACTCATTGATTATTTTTGAAAAACCATCCCTTATTTCACAACAATTGTCCCTTACTTGACGTCAAAAAATTTTTTCGAAAAAAATTCGTCCCTTACTTGGCGACCCCCGGCCCTTACTTGAGAAACTGTCCCGTACTTGGCGGGCCCTTACTTGGCGACCCTTCTGTACGTATTATTGTTCTGTATGAAACAACCAATTCTTTTATTTTATGATTTGACGAAAATAAGTCAAACTCCTATAATTTAATTTTAGCTTGAACTTTACAAATTTCGGTTGGAGCATTCTGGCACCTTTACTTTACGAAACGATGTCAAATTAGCCTTGGTCATCTTTGAATTAACTACATTTTAGGCCTGTATTTAGACTTAAAATATAGACTAGTAAAAAATTAATAAAATGAGTTTTTATTTTTATTGCAAAAAAAAAAATGCTGTACATACAAGCATTCACACGTCATGTGCAGTATTTTTAGTCTGAAAACACAAAAATTGTTGATATTTCAATATTTGTTGACAAAAAATCTAAAATCTAGTTAAGGATGGGTAGGTCGCATTGTTTACAAACTTTACTTCACGGGATAACGCTATAAAAAATTCTGCACCATAAATTTCATTAATTTCTTTTTTATATAAAGGTGAGAAGCATCACATAACAAAATTTTCGAGACCATAAGTTATAGAATAGAACCCCCACGTGGTCATGAACTTTATAAAATTTGAAATTTCAAACTTTAATAACTGTAGGAGGTATTCAACCGATTGACTTCATTTTTTGTTGCAAAATGGTCCAAAATTTGGACTCCAAATAATAATACAATTTTTTATAGAGAGCCTTTTTTGATAGATGGTCTTGAACTCGAGAAATATTTTTAAAATGGAAAAAATTGTTACCTTTATATGACATTGACATTTAGTGAATTTTTTTACGCAACCGGTTTGGATTCCTAACTTGGGAGTCATGTGAATTATTTGGGAATAAGGTGGTATAGTTTTGGAAGCGAGAACGTAACACTTCCACGTTAAAAAACTGTTACGTTATCGCAAAATCGTACTTTCTGGCATCCACGGTCAATTTGTTTACAAGTCAATTTCAATTTTTTTTTGAATCAATTTATAAATATGGTTCTTATTCTATCTTAAATAACACCAAACATATTAGTAAAAATACTAGTTTATATATGTTATGATTTAATAATTTTCTTGATAATATATTAAAGTCTTCGCCTGTATTTTTTTTTGCAATATTTGAGGGTCTAATTGAGTACATTGGCCCATAGGTTTTTTTTCAAAATTAGCTGTCTTATTGGTATCAAAGTATGGAATCAAAATTATTGCCCTAAAATATATTTCTGGGTTTTATAGCTTTGATTTTTTTCAAATTGAATTGTTGGATAATAGATAACCGACTCCTAATTAAGCGTAACATTTGTGTCATTTGTTCAACATGGATTTTGGCAGTCTCGAGGTTTTTTCGGAACCGCAAGGCGATTTAGATTGAGCCCGCTTTTACCCTAACTTACCATTGAAGTTTATTTCATTTTCGATTTCCGAGTCGCCCTTTTTGTATTTGAAAATACAGTAGACGATATAAAGTAGGGTGAGCGCAAAAGCAATCGAGCCCAGCGTAATCGAAAGTTGAATGGATAACGGTTGTTTTTCGCCAAACTTGTCATTTTCCGAATCCATTATTTTTCGGCCGGTTCATATTCTCTTAATGCTCGCGGTTAGTGCCGTGGCACACATACGGACAATTATGGTATTAATAAATACGACTTTTTTTCTATGAACTAAAATCTCAAGTGCTTTGAAAGCTGTTATGGGTTTAAGAGTTGATTGCTCAATATTCGATTAACCCTTAAGGGCATAACATCAATGTTCTGTGATGTAACTCCTTTTCTTGAGCCTGCGTTTAAAAAACGTCTGACAAATTGTATTTTTATCTGCGTTACTACCATTTTGTTTTATTTTTATATAACTAATAACACTGCTTTATGTGAAATGGTCGAGTGTTTAAATTTTTGCATACAGTAAATTTAAGAGAATTTTGGTTAAGAATCAATAAAAGTTATAAATTTGAGATCACAAAATGATGAATTTTTAATTTTCCAAAAAAAAAGAAATAATAATTTGCTTATCCATTTTTATTATCGATGAATAAATATACAATATATTATTACTTTTTAATTACTTTTTAGATGAATTTGTTTTTTAATTGATTTACCCTAATTTTAATGTCCGGCAGACCTCAAAAATTAGAGGCGTTTTTAGTGTTAAAATTACGAATAATCCTAAATTGTAATAACGAAAGCAAAAAAAATATTGTAACTCAGGAGCTAAATGTTTGGACCCAGTTAAAGATGGCCCATATTATATTGGGTCTAGGAGTTAAATAAACTTCAGTAATTTTTTGGACATTTTTAATGCGAGAATTATGCTAAAATACCCCTAAATGCTTAAAACTGGTGACTTCTACTAGTAAACCATTGTTCTACTAGTAAACCGTTGTTGGTTTATCTTCAATATGATGAAACCATATGATAGTTTTTTGTATGCAAAAATATATGACGTTAAAACAGTTTTCACAAACACAGTGTAATATTTATGGATTTATGCAACCGTTTTTAAATACAACTGATAATATATGGTGTTTTCAACACACAATTTCTTTGGTTTTTACGAAATTTATTGTGGATTTACATTGAAGACTTCTCATGATAATAAAAGTCAAATGAAGTAAGAAATACGTAGAAATGAAGTCACAAATCGTAGCAAAAACAACTCATGGGAGCCATTTCTCATTCGACCAATAATTTTGAAAATTTAAAATGGTCAAAATCTCTAGAATTTTTGGCGAAAATCAATTTTTGAACTTGAACTCACTCATGATACCTTTAAGAGTGGGAACCACCTTAGGAATAACAGTCTTAATTTTTCAGCTACATCTAGTTTAGGTAAACTAGATGCCCACTCTGTTGCGGTTATTATGATTTTTATGAAAATAGTCGATTTTACGTACCTGGTGCATTGGATCGTTTCTAGTAACTAGGTTTTGGCTTACTTGAGAACGCTGTGGGAGGCATATATGACCAGGAGTTAGGTTGAAACACAACGAACTTACTTTCTTAGACATTTCTACATACGTATGCAAAGTTTGAAACTGATTGCTACCGTAATTCTAGAGAAATGAGCAAAATGTTAGACCGTCCTAAATGAGAAAATTTGGGTGGTTCCCACTCTTAAAGATTACCGGATCTATACGTATACTGAACTGATACTATACGTGAACAAGACGGTAAAAATGATGTTTATTTGTAAACAAATTGACCATAGCGCGTTTAACTTATTGGCAATCTCGAAGTCAGAAATATAAATAAATAAATTTGTATCTAAATACTATTAGTATACTCTTAAAGAGTACAGAGTGTTCGGTCAGGGCTAAATAAACGATTTTCAAACAAAAATGAGACATTTCTTATTTTATTCAGTTTCAAGTGATAGATGTACAGAATTTAATTCTCGTTACAATCTGGAACACTTCCGCAAGATTTGTATGCTTCACACTTTGTCAAGTCGTCATTTTTATTCGCATCATTGTATGATGAGATCAAAATTTTCGATTTTCTTAAACATTCTGTCACGTCGGTGACTTTTAAGGGGGTACCCCATGTAGCTTTGATAACGCCGGACACCACCAACATAAACGCATCGTCTCCGTTTATTTGATAATCCCGCTTACCGTATGTGTTAGCTCGTCGAAACTGCATATAATATGCGCTATTACCGCCACACTCTGCATTACCATGAAAGGCTTATCCAGTTCTAAAAAACTAGTAATTCTGAATACCTTCCAGACTCCAATTCAATTGCCGAAGCTATGTGATGGATAAGTACACCAAGTACGCCGTTATCATTCAAAACCAAATTGGGGCGAAACATAGCGGCGCACCCAGCGTATAGTACTCTCAATGTGAATAATTAACCCCGTCTGTAAAACTTGACGGATATTTTAAAACTGGCCCTTCTCGATAGTAAGCACCAAATCTGTAGTCAAGCACGTCTATGGAAATAATGCGTTCATCGATAGCTCTTAATACGTCACTTTCACAATTGCCCAAACGAATGATGAATCGATAGGCCGAGGAAATGTCCGTTCCTGGCAGACTTTCGTCGTTTCGCCAACCGATAAATTCAGCACCAATCGTGTCTTGTCCTACACAATGTGTTTTGATTTTTCATCAAGAGTTTTTGGTAAATATACATTAACTATTAAATCTCTATTAAAATATTCAAAATTGCGGATATTTCATAAAAACACTAATGATAAATCAAATTCATAACTGTGCTCCACAGTCACTCTATAAATTTAACAAACCAAAATATTTGAGATTGAATCCGTTGGAACTGGTTTCAACACTATCACATACAGTTTTGCATTTGTAGGAACTCTGAAATATTATTTATGTATAAGTTATAGTCTATAGACTTATTATGAATGAACAGTGTTATTTTACTTATACTTATTATAATTCGAACATTGAATAATCCTATTTTTGTCGGTTGGAAAAAACCTTTATTAAAAGTGGGAAATACCCTGCCAATAACATTACGGTAACTTTCGTTCTCATGCACATTGATATACATGAATTTTCTCGACCCAAATTCATCATTTTTGGCAAACAAAATTGAGATTTTGAAAACAAATTTTAGTTTTCAAAAAAGCCCGATGTTTCCGAGAGAGTAAGATGTTTTCGTTCGAACTGCTTTTGTAAAAAATGATTTAATTTAGCCGTCTAGGACTGGGACCATTTTGTAATAATTTGTATGAGGTGCGAAAGGGCGCTTTGGAGGCATACAGTGCAAAACTTTTTATGTGTCTTGAGTTATGATTTTATTTTTCTTACATCGTCTGGCAACCAATTCTGTAGCAACATGCAAACTTGAGATTAATAGTTACCGTACGTTCAGAGAAATGTAGTAATTTCCAATCCCACCTTTTGTGAGAAAACAGGATTTTTCTCACTCTTAACCTTCAAACACAAAAATTCCGACCGAACATAGAAGACGTATTTTTTGGGGTATTTTCATCTACTAAATGTAACGGCAGTGAAAACTAACATAGAATAATCGATTACAAAGTCGGAGAGCAGATAAAAATAAAAATTTAATTTCCGTAATGAATATTAATTAGCAATTTATTGGAGCTAGGAAACCTAAAAATAGAGGTTATTTGCAATTAAAGGCTTTCACGCACATTTTTTTATTTGTCATACTTTTCCAAAACTGTTAATTAGTAAACGCTCCACTAACTTGCAAAAAATAAACCTCGTACGTCACCGGGTTAACCGTTTGTGAATTTGTATTTTTGTGGTCAAATCGACCCAAAAGTGTCCAAGGGTAGTCGGAGAGCTTTCGAGAGTATGCTCATTCGATTCAGGACCATCGAATTGCTCATGATGAAAAATTACGTAGGTTAGAACACTACGAATGATCGGTCGGAAAAAATTCCGACCGATGTGTTCACGGAACTCTTGTAAATATGTGTTCAAAGGTTAAGAGTGTTAACCACTAGGGAACAAATTGTCTATACATTATGTTGTAGAGTTATGACTACGTAGACGTTCTATATGACTTACCCAGCCAGCATGACAGCCCCCGAGTATCTCCGACATTTTAGCCGTAGGATCACTGTACCGACTACTAACAACAAAATTCCACAATAAAGTTAATTTGAACATTTTTTTTTCCAAATTTCAGAAATAAGCTGCTCTTCAGTAGGAAAAAATTGCCTTAAATAGATCTAGTTTTGATTGACACTTCAAAAACCGCAGTTTTTTGTCTAGGTTATTGGGGGAAAACGATGGTTATCATATCCTAAGCATCCTATACCGATGTCATCAAAAATCTTTGGCGACTTGAGACCTGTCATGGAAAGTCCGGTAAAGATGACGTTATCAGATAAAATATAAAATTGAAGCTTCTAAAAATATACTTTTTTTATAGTTTAATGCTTCGATCGTACAAAATAGTTAAAATTAACCTTTTAAATTTGAAAATGTACCGTATGTTAGCCTTTGACCAATTTTCGTATGATTTTTACCGCTATTCTGGCATCACCGCGACAGTCTGAGCCCTAACATACAGTATAATATGCGCAGAATAAGTATTTTTAGGACATTTTTGCGAGATAGTTTTCTGCGAATAACTTTTCGGTGAAAAACCACAAATGGCTTTTTTTGCAACATGCCGCGGTGCCCATATACATATACGTGACATATACCATACGTCGACCCTTACTTTAAGTTCCGATGTACTCACAGTTGTGAACCAGTTTGAGACACCAGAAATATTCAGCCGAGTTACGGAACATTTTAATGGAATTTGTATTTTGAAAAATTTGAGTAACGTAAAAAATATATATTTTTTATAACCAAACGCACTACTACCGTATTAATAGGGAGTATATTGTAAATAAAGGTACTGGGTGATATTATCGATCACATTATATGATTCACATAAAGCCTTTGATGTGGATGTTTTTCGGATAAATCATTTGGAATGACAGTGGACCAATATCGATGAAATAGCATTTATATACTTGGTACTTCGACAGGGTATCTTTTTATATGATATCTAAATATACTACTAGTCGATAATGAGCACAGAGACAGAAAACATCGAGATAAAGAAAAATGAAGGAAATTTGATAATCAGAGAATTGGAAAGTACTAGTCCATTCGTAATCAAGTCACTAATACAAAATGTCGTGATTTTTAGCTTTT
Source organism: Oikopleura albicans (assembly GCA_004367875.1). NCBI lineage: Eukaryota > Metazoa > Chordata > Appendicularia > Copelata > Oikopleuridae > Oikopleura > Oikopleura albicans. Next base: position 39,732 of record SCLG01000378.1, read on the forward strand.
AGAACATGATTTTTAAAATGAGGACTCTCAGACTGTGAGGCTTTGAGCAATGTTGCTATGATTTGTAACGCTATTCTGACGTCACCATCACATTCTGAGCGTCCCCATACGGTATTGTTTTGACATTTATAATTGGTCGCAAAAAACCTTCCACTCAAGAAGGCGAAATATCTGGAATAAATAATTCAACGATCTGGTCGGAATTTAACCCTCACAAATAAAACGTGGGAAATTGTTCTTCTTAATATTTTTTTCTTATTATTCAGCCAAAAATAAGGGCGCAACTTTTTTTTAGCCCAAAAGATTTTAACTTTGCCTCGGACTGAACACCCTACTCACAAACCTTCATTTTTTGTCCGGCGTTAAAGCACATGTCGCTGAACTTGATTCTGTGCAAAGCGGTACTCATTGTAAATCATAAGTTATGATCTCAGTTTATGACCCCAGTTTTGCGAAAATCAAGGATGGAGGGATGGAAGGTTTTAATTCTAGTAAACATGAGCACTGATCTAATTTAAACCCGCCAGAATATTTCGTAATTCTAATAGAATTATTCTGTGATAGTATTTCTATCATCATGGAAAATATAGACGCAGAAATCCCGGTAAATCAAACTATACCTATGTTAAATTTCTTAAGGACCTGCACTATACGAAGAGTGTAACAGAAACAGATCAAAATTAAATTTAGATTAAAAATTAATTTCAGATTTAAATTAGCTTAATTTTGATCTTTGGCACAAGTGGTTATAATAATTACAATGTGGTAATTCAACCTACGTAGGCTATAATTTAACTTATGTAGGCTATAATAAGTACCTATGTGGTGATTTAATATTGATCTTTCGTGCCGGACAACATTCTAAAGAAAATACAGAAGCTGTGGAATGCAAAAAACAATTTGATGTTATATCCACTGCGTCCGGTTCTACAACAATTGAACTTGGTTAAGGATATAAATTACAACACCATTTTGACCAATCGATCCTTGTGAGTTGGCCATTTTTGAGGTTTTCCGTGCATGTTTTGTCATTTAGAACAGTTGACGAAAAAATGAAATTAATCATCTGAAAACTGTGAGAATTGTATAAATAATACAAGGTCAAGTTCACGGCGTCGTTGGGTCCTGACTCAGGACTCCTGAGGCAAGAGTTATGGTCCCCTAAATAATCATGATTAATAATTTAATCTTTTTACGTTATATCCGAAAAATAATCAATTGAATGTTGAAAATGCCCTTTATAACGTTTTCAAGAAAGTAAACTTTCTAAACAGCGGTATTATACCGTCGGTATATTTTCACGTTATACGGTATTTTTCGTTATATTTATACAAAACTGTTGAATTTATTGATAGAGCGGAAGATGAAAGTTGGGAAAGAAATAAGAAGAGCTTTTATGATTTGCAAGACCTCATAGATGGAATACTCAAAAATAATTTCACCGAAGTTGATTTCAACTCCGCAAAATTAGAAGATGACGCAATTGAAGATAACAATGATTCAAATATTGCCGAAAATCGACGATCGCTTCTTTTGGAGCGGTCTATAAGAAAGGTTTTTGTATTTTTCAGTGATAAGGCAACCCTACGAAGCACGACAAAAGTTTATTCTAAAATTACATACTGGAATATAAATCTACCATATGGAACCTTAGTCGCTAGAGAGCATTACTTGAAAGACTTTTCACGGTGCAAAATGCGTTCTAGCGACAAATCGGGACTTTTTTTCAATTTTTTGTGTTAAAAATTCGTTATCTAATTGCATTTATATACTTATTATTAATTTATGTACAGTCCCTCATCCAAAAAGGTAACAAATGACGTAATTACCCAAATAGGTAACAACTTTTTTTTTCAAAATTCAACTACCCAAATAGGTAACAATTGTTTTAGGTCAAGATTTTTTATGAGAAACAATACATATTTTTTTATTCGAGACCCACACTAAAATGGGTTTTCCATTCTCGATACATACAAGCCACTACTATGTATATACAACATCAAAAAGGCCATTTTTAGGCTTAGAAAACCCAACTACCCAAATAGGTAACAAGTACCCAAATAAGTAACAAGTACCCAAATAGGTAACAAAATTTTCAGAACCATGTTGTAACCTATTTGGGTGAGGGACTGTATGCGGATTTCAAAAAAAAACTTTGTTTTTTCGTACTGAACAGAGTAAAATTGCCAAAAGAAAATAACGTCGTTATTTCCTGTCACATACTGAGTTGTTTAAGGACGGGTCTATAGAGTTGTTTACAAATAAAAATCGAAAAATTGAAAACTAGATTTTAGTAAAACTTTTATTGGTTTTCTGAATTTGTTCAGGTTCTAGTAAAATTATCAAGTACAAACAAGTTCATTATTGAGGAATTTCTAGAAAAAAATAACGTCCAAAAATTCGTTCAAATTCCTAAATGAAAAAAAATCACCCATGTAATTTCCTAAAAATCTGATATTATTTTGTGATTTTTCTCTGAATTTGTTTTTGTATAGTAATAAATAAGGTCCAAAGAACTAGTGGGTCAAGTTTGGTTATATAGTTATATCTAAAACTTTATGTAGTGGGCACTTTTTAGACACGATGCCCGTTTTTCAACATCAATAGTAAACTTAAACACTATAGCCTATAGGCTTTCAGAGTTTGCATGGAATCGATTTGTTTTTTCTGTCGAAGTTTAGGTCTAGTGTTGGGCTTCAACAAAATAGAGAGTTTTTTGCGAAATTTTTATTTTGATCACCTAGTTTGAAGGTCGTGAATAGTTTTGAAACGCCTGTTATTTCAGTTTTTCAGCATTGATTCAGTTCTCCAAATATTATTAAAACAAAATTCTATTTCATTAATTGCCGTGGTATTTAAAGCATTTTGCCGAAAAAACGAAATCAATCGGGTGAAAACTCTGAAAGCCTATAGAGCTTGAAATATGTATTTTCTTCAACTTCACGCCCACGTGGTGGCGCTACGTGGGTGGTTATGGTGTCGAACATTTTCTCATGCGGTACTTCAAACATTTCTACATAAGCTCGTAACACAAATTAATGAAACAATTAGAGTGAAATAGCTTTTATAGCGTTTTCCCGTGAAGTAAATTTTATAAACAACGCTATAGACCCGTCCTTAATAATAAAGCCGCTTTAGGCCGGACCGTAAAGGCCCGTGTCGACGTTAGTATTTATGTAAAGTGTGCTGTTTGTCGGACTGTCGCGGTCATACATAAATAATAAAATAGCCTTAAAATATGAAGATTGCTCAATGAGCGACAGTCTGAGCTTCAGCACATAGTAAGTTCCTGCAATAACTGGAATCAAATGAAAACAGATCAAAACCCTTATCAATGAAAATAGTGATATAATTCCAGTGAGTGATGATGAAGAAGATACGACAGATGAAAATGCACCGAAATCGGACAAGTTGAAGACAATATTCAAAAATCTAACATTTGGATCATTAAAGAAAAAATATTTCTACATAGATCCCACAAATAACGTTGAATCGAATGAACGCAAAAATTCAACTGAATCTGACCGNGAATAGTGTTACTTTAAGCAGCGTTACTTTAAGCAGGTAGGTGGTGTATCTAAAATTACATATCTAAAATTACATTTCTTTCGCGTTTGAGTATCAGGACGATACTGGAATATAAATCTACCATATGGAACCTTAGTCGCTAGAGAGCATTACTTGAAAGACTTTTCACGGTGCAAAATGCGTTCTAGCGCAAAATTGGGACTTTTTTTCAATTTTTTTCGTTATCTAGTCTAATTGCATTATATTAAGTAATTTATATACAGTACATCACCCAAATAGGTAACAACTTTGTTTTCAAAGTTCAACTACCCAAATAGGTAACAATTTTTTAGGTGAAGATTTTTTATGAAAAAAAATAAATATTGTTTTATTCAAGACCCACACTAAAATGGGTTTTCCGTTCTCGATACATACAAGGCACTACTATGTATATACAACATCAAAAAGGCCATTTTTAGGCTTAGAAAACCCAACTACCCAGATAAGTAACAAATACCCAAATATGTAACAAAACTTTCAGAACCATGTTGTTACCTATTTGGTTGAGGGACTGTATACGGATCTCAAAAAAAACTTTGTTTTTTTTCGTACGGAACAAAGTAAAATCTCCAAAAGAAAATAACGTCGGAATTTCCTGTCACATACTGAGTTGTACATACTGAGTTGTACAGTGTGCTGTTTGTCGGACTGTCGCGGTCATAATAAAATAGCCTTAAAATATGAAGATTGCTCAATGACCGACAGTCTGAGCTTCAGCACATAGTAAGTTCCTGGAATAATTTAAATCAAATGAAAACAGATCAAAACCCTTATCAATGAAAATAGTGATATAATTCCAGTGAGTGATGATGAAGAAGATACGACAGATGAAAATGAACCGAAATCGGACAAGTTGAAAACAATATTCAAAAATCTAACATTTGGATCATTAAAGAAAAAATATTTCTACATAGATCCCACAAATAACGTTGAATCGAATGAACGCAAAAATTCAACTGAATCTGACCGAGGATCAGTCTTTCATTATTTCCAACCATCAGGATAAAAGTTCAAATTTATGTTTCAATTTTTTTTACCATCAAATACGCCACCTAACTATTTGAATTAGCACTTTTCTCGAAATTGTTGTGTTAATTCAAGTGGTTAGGTTCTTATTTTATTAATATTCTTTCTGATGCTTTGATAAACCATCCCCTTTTTAGGTACATGTAAAGTTTTATAATGTAAAAATGTACGGTATGATATTCGCTCACAATTACAATAAATTTGCAGCTTTTACAGGATTATTAGAGGTGTCAAATCGAATAAAGCTCATCAAAACATACGAATCGAATGGAGCCAGTCAACACTCCATTTTAAAGAAAATTCGAGTGTCTGGTTGGGGTTAAGAATTTTCGCATGACAGACGTAAAACAATTTTATCAAGTAAGACTTGGAATAAATTGTAATAG
>SCLG01000378.1:45002-109185 GCA_004367875.1 Oikopleura albicans
CAGGATTATTAGAGGTGTCAAATCGAATAAAGCTCATCAAAACATACGAATCGAATGGAGCCAGTCAACACTCCATTTTAAAGAAAATTCGAGTGTCTGGTTGGGGTTAAGAATTTTCGCATGACAGACGTAAAACAATTTTATCAAGTAAGACTTAATAAATTGTAATAGTCTATGGCCCATAGTCTAGATTAAAATTTTACGAAATGTTACACCCCGTGTGCGTTTTTCCGGCCCCATTATCCGGTCACTCTGCATATTTTCCAACTATTCCGCTTATGCCTTCAAACACCAATTAAATTTCTAACCCTACATTTGTTAACGAAGATAATTCAAATAAAACAAAAATGAGACGAAAAATGGGATGTTTTTACTTCGCCGATGTTTATTCCGAGGAAGATTTGATGAAAAATGGTGATCGAAAATGTCCTATGCAGAGTGACAACTTTGTAGGTTCTTAAATATAATAAACGTGGTTTTTGAGAATTTTTTTACTAGATACAGTTTCTAGATACAGTTTCTAGCAGAAACCCGTGTTAAAATCATTTAACTACTGGCGTGGGTATCGAGTTTGTCACCGAGCTGAACGGAACTCGTCGTATATTGAGCTTTGGGACTCGTCAATATACGACGAGTCCCGTTCAGCTCAGTGACAAACTTGTTACCCACACCAGTACAACGGCATTAATATAAAAAAAATGCTCATAGATATTCCTATAACTAACAAGGTCAATACAAATTCATTTTATCATCATCAAATATGATCTCTCCATCAGGCTGTCAATTGAACACATTTCCCACATTTCGTTCATGAAGTAAATGACAAGATAAGTGATATATATTACATATATTCTACCTATAAACGCCGTCGGGAAGACGAAGACATGTGTCACAGTCCCGAACGAAACTCCCGGGTTAAGCTTGAATTCAATAAGATTTTATGTAATAATCGAAATTTAGACAATAATTTGTTTTTTCCCCATTTCAATTCGTGAATTGTTTCAAGGTATTGGCAAAATTTTGGAATCGTAGTTTAAATCGTCGAAATTACATCAACATTTTAGATCATTTTTTCCAGAAAAACGAAAATGAAAGTTCTCCTCCATTCGACAATTTGCCGACAAGCCCCCGGTGTATAATAATTTTTTGGTTATTAAAACATTTGTCTAAAAATGTGGACTTGGAAACTAAAAATTGAACTTGGAAAGAGAACATAACAAAAAAACGTATATTTTGAGTCAAAAATTTGGACACACTCGGGTGCGCAAGCGGATAATAAAATCGGGCGTACGAGAGTTAGATTTACATTTTTTGGGAGTGTTAATATACCCGCGTCTTGTACCCGCGGGTACAAATGCTGCCGGGGTAATGAAGTACTTTGTACCCGAGTTGTACCCGAGCAAAAAAATTGTACCCTTCCATACCCTACCATGGAACGTTACCCGGACAAGGGTACAAAATCTGCCCATTTTTGAGTTTGGATTATTTTTAATATTTCTATCATTTTATACAAGAAAAAAAAATTATCTGAAAAAACTGTCTATTTTTTGGGTAACTGACGCTTATTTGGCTAGTTGTCTCTTACTTGGCTAGTTATTTTTTGCCTCTAAAAATTTGCTTTTCTTTATTTTCAATCCATATCGATGTGCGTATCGAGAATTTAAAAAAATATTAATTTTTTGACGTACAAATTATTATAATTGTTTTCAAAACATTGTCTCTTATTTGGGTGGTGGACCATATATCTAGTCATTTTAAGTAATTGGATTAATAGATAGTGAGTACAGTTTATTTTACCATATCACCTTTTCAGAAAGATTCTTTATGTTCCAACTCAGAGTCACAAGTTTCACACAGAATCGACGAAAGCTCTGACCTGACCAGCGAAATAGGTAAACAACACGATTATTTTTTTTTACAAATTTATTTTTGTTTTTGTAGATGACGTTCAGAATGAAATGTAAGATTATCAGTGATAATTGCTGAAATAGAAAAATACGCTACATGATTATAGAGAAATCGCCGACGACTTGTACTTTGGACGAAAGCATTGGCCTTTGCGTAGATGTGGAATTAGAAAGCGAAATAAAATGTCCAATGAAAAATCACAAAGTACGCCAAGTGCTGACGAAGGAAACGACATTTATGAACAACGTAAGTTTACAACGTAAGTCACTTATTAAAATCTAAAAGGTAACTTCGGGCAATTCATAAGATATGATATTAATGAAAGGATTAAATGAAAGGAGTGCCCCAATTAGTGAACTAACACTTTTATCTGAGCACACCATCGCTCAGATAAAAGTGTTAGTCGCCAAAACGACTTTAAAAGTTATCAATATTATATGGCAACCACATATTTACTATTAGTTACTAATAGTAAATATTCATTAAATGAAAAATTATGTTACACTTCAACTTGATATGTGTTGATAATTTTTACAATGATTTTTAAAAATGATAATTTTTGAATAATTTGAAAAAAAAAAATGAGGAATTTCAAGAACGTGTTTTGCGAGATAGTCTTTTGGGATAATTTGTAATCCGCCGATTATTTTCCTTTATTTCTTCATTATAATTATTTCTTTATTCTAATTAGACTTTCGCTTGTCGGCGGAATACCCCTTTTTCGGTCTGAAATTATGCAAATTACACTTTCTCTATAACATAAGAGCTTGATGAAGACGGTGCAATTTAACTATACCTGTGTTGCGCCCTGTGCCTTTATCTTCAGATTTTCCGCATTAAGTCAATTATATTTATGTCTATTGAGACTCACAGTAAACTCTCAATAATTTCAAATTTGAGAGAAAACTGATTAGCGCCTTCGATATGCGTTATTTTTCCACAGTTCGGCATGTTGGTTTTGTTTTATTGATTTTTTTCTTCGACGAAAAAGTTGCAAATAATTTTGTATCTTAAACTTTGTAATCACACATTTCAGCCATTGACGAACGACGGCCCTTACGTTCCAAGCTTTATAAAAACCATAGCGTAAGTTACGACGAACCAAGGCGATTAACTATTGTACAGAAGTCAAGCAGTCTACCACGAGGACTTAATAATCAACCAAGGTTTGAAAAATGTTTACCAGTTAACTGAGGAGGACGAGTGCAAGAGATAAAATCGTGATTTTTTTTTAAATTTAGAACAAGCGATCATGGTAGATCTCNAAATTATGCAAATTACACTTTCTCTATAACATAAGAGCTTGATGAAGACGGTGCAATTTAACTATACCTGCGTTGCGCCCTGTGCCTTTATTTTCAGATTCTCCGCATTAAGTCAATTATATTTATGTCTATTGAGGCTCACAGTAAACTCTCAATAATTTCCAATTTGAGAGAAAACTGATTAGCGCCTTCGATATGCGTTATTTTTCCACAGTTCGGCATGTTGGTTTTGTTTTATTGATTTTTTTCTTCGACGAAAAAGTTGCAAATAATTTTGTATCTTAAACTTTGTAATCACACATTTCAGCCATTGACGAACGACGGCCCTTACGTTCCAAGCTTTATAAAAACCATAGCGTGAGTTACGACGAACCAAGGCGATTAACTATTGTACAGAAGTCAAGCAGTCTACCACGAGGACTTAATAATCAACCAAGGTTTGAAAAATGTTTACCAGTTAACTGAGGAGGACGAGTGCAAGAGATAAAATCGTGATTTTTTTTAAATTTAGAACAAGCGATCATGGTAGATCTCCATTGGCACAGTCTCACACACGCCATTATTCTATGTCACGGCAGGGAACTGTTGACAGTTGCGATGTGGAGTCCTTACTATTTAAGCGAACGCCCATTGACCTAATGAAACAAAATGCGTCATTGCTGACGAATATAATATGCTTAGCCATCACACTAAGTCTAGTATTAGTAACTGGTAAGTTTCGTATGATTGGCCACCACTTTCCAATAGAGTTTGCCAATAAAATTTAACCCAAGCTTCGTGAGTCTTTTTGTCGCCGCAGTCTTTCGGAGTAAACGTTTAAAGGGGTATATAAACCCCTTACGCCGTTATCTTGCAACTTTTGAATGAGCAAAATTGCCCCAGAATAAATTCACACGATAACGAAGCGAACAGGAAAATCGAGAAGATAAGAGGTGTCAACATAACAACGCCGGGGGTCTATATAACTAGGAAAAAATACAGAACTTTACATCAATTCAAACCGCGTCCCGAAGCAAGGGAGCTGTTATCAACAAATTCTACCGTTACAGTGGTGTTTTATTTCATGGCAGCTTCAGAAATTAGTCTTTTAGTTGTTCAGTTTTCGGGAAGTCGACTTAACGATTTGGACGGTCGTGTTGTCGAGTTGGATAGTCGTATTGGACAACTAGACAGCCAAATTAATGAACTAAAGTAAGCGTTTCTATATCGACAAAGCTATGGAAATCGAGTATGTTTCGGTATATTTTTTAACGCCCTAACCTCCGAACACGATAATGAAGAAATTCCGGAACACGATTGAGACCTATGGTCATGTCGATAATATTGTTATAGACTATAACTTATATTGGCAAAGTTTCAATTTGTTCAACAACATAGTCTTTCTTTAGTTTTACTTTAAGCCGAATGATAACTTGGAATTTTGTGCGTATACATTTATTTTTGAGCAATTTTATGTCGTACAAAAATTTTCTTCAAAAATAGTCAACTCTCACTATTTTCAAAGCACTGGTAAACAAAATATCCCACTAAGATTTTTGGTGTTTGTAAAACGCTACCTTTATTGTTGTGTTGTTGTCATGTACGGGTATAATTTGATATACAAAAAATTAAATCGTGCTCAGATTCTTGTACCTCGTTATAAATGATAAATTAGGTTCGATTAATTAACTTTGACTTAATACTAAATTGGTAAAGAAACTAGTTTTCCTAAGACCATCTATGTTCATATTGTTAAATTCCCTTTGTATTACCGGCAGTTTCGGCTGGGTATTACTCAGACTTTTAAGGTATCAAAGCTTAGCAAACTACTTGTCTTTATATTTTTTTATTTATTATTATTTTCGATTTTTGCTCGTTACCCGTTACATTTTCTTCTCTAAATAAAAATATTTATTAAATACAAAAAATATAATGACAAGTATTTAAAGTAGTAAAACAATACCGTATGGGGACTCNTGCGTTATTTTTCCACAGTTCGGCATGTTGGTTTTGTTTTATTGATGTTTTTCTTCGACGAAAAAGTTGCAAATAATTTTGTATCTTAAACTTTGTAATCACACATTTCAGCCATTGACGAACGACGACCCTTACGTTCCAAGCTTTATAAAAACCATAGCGTGAGTTACGACGAACCAAGGCGATTAACTATTGTACAGAAGTCAAGCAGTCTACCACGAGGACTTAATAATCAACCAAGGTTTGAAAAATGTTTACCAGTTAACTGAGGAGGACGAGTGCAAGAGATAAAATCGTGATTTTTTTTTAAATTTAGAACAAGCGATCATGGTAGATCTCCATTGGCACAGTCTCATACACGCCATTATTCTATGTCACGGCAGGGAACTGTTGACAGTTGCGATGTGGAATCCTTACTATTTAAGCGAACGCCCATTGACCTAATGAAACAAAATGCGTCATTGCTAACGAATATTATATGCTTAGCCATCACACTAAGTCTAGTATTAGTAACTGGTAAGTTTCGTATGATTGGCCACCACTTTCCAATAAAATTTAACCCAAGCTTCGTGAGTCTTTTTGTCGCCGCAGTCTTTCGGAGTAAACGTTTGAAGGGGTATATAAACCCCTTACGCCGTTATCTTGCAACTTTTGAATGAGCAAAATTGCCGCAGAATAAATTCACACGAAGCGAACAGGAAAATCGAGAAGATAAGAGGTGTCAACATAACAACGCAGGGGGTTTATATAACTAGGAAAAAATACAGAACTTTACACCAATTCAAACCGCGTCCCGAATCAAGGGAGCTGTTATCAACAAATTCTACCGTTACAGTGGTGTTTTATTTCATGGCAGCTTCAGAAATTAGTCTTTTTAGTTGTTCAGTTTTCGGGAAGTCGACTTAACGATTTGGACGGTCGTGTTGTCGAGTTGGATAGTCGTATTGGACAACTAGACAGCCAAATTAATGAACTAAAGTAAGCGTTTATATATCGACAAAGCTATGGAAATCGGGTATGTTCCGGTATATTTTTTAACGCCCTAACCTCGGAACACGATAATGAAGAAAGTCCGGAACACGATTGAGACCTATGGTCATGTCGATAATATTGTTATATACTATAACTTATATTGGCAAAGTTTCAATTTGTTCAACAACAGTATACTATAGTATACTATAGTATACTATAGTCTTTCTTTAGTTTTACTTTAAGCCGAATTATAACTTGGAATTAGGTGTGTATACACTCCCCCCTCATGATAAGGGCCACTTTTGTCTCCTGAAAAAGTGGCCCTTATTAAGGGGTGGCCCTTATTATGAGAAATGGTGGCCCTTATTTTGAGAAAGTGGACTTTTTTTCGGACAATCTGGTTAGTAATTCACTCATTTTTTTTATGTATTTTCTTCCTTTTTAATATTTTCTTAAAAGCGTTTTGAAGCGTAATTATGATTCGTGTTCAAAAAGATCAAAAAAGAAAAAAAAATAGAAAAATGTAGCACAAATAGTAGAAAAAAACAAACATTTCTCATAATAAGGGTCACCCTTCCGCATTTTGGCCCCTTCCGCATTTTGGCCCCTATTATGAGTAAAAAAATATTTTCAGTGATAATGGCCCCTATTAAGAGAGATAAATGGCCATTTATTGGCCAAAACATTCTATTTTGGCCCTTATTATGAGAAAAAAACTTTTTCGTCGAAATCGTCTTATCATGAGAAAGTGGCCCTTATTATGAGAAAGCGGGCCAAAGTGGCCCTTATCGTGGGGGCCCTTATCGTGGGGGCCCTTATCATGAGGGGGGAGTGTACATTTATTTGTGAGCGATTTTATGTCGTACAAAAATTTAAAAATAGTCTATTCTCACTATTTTCAAAGCACTGGTAAACAAAATATCCCACTAAGATTTTTGGTGTTTGTAAAACGCTACATTTATTGTTGTGTTGTTGTCATGTACGGGTATAATTTGATATACAAAAAATTAAATCGTGCTTAGATTCTTGTACCTCGTTATAAATGATAAATTAGGTTCGATTAATTAACTTTGACTTAATACTAAATTGCTAAAGAAACTAGTTTTCCTAAGACCATCTATATTCAAATTGTTAAATTACCTTTGTATTACCGGTATGCCGCGGTAGTTTCGGCTGGGTATTACTCAGACTTTTAAGGTATCAAAGGTTAGCAAACTACTTGTATTTATATTTTTTTTATTTATTATTATTTTCGATTTTTGCTCGTTACCCCTTACTTTTTCTTCTCTAAATAAAAATATTTATTAAATACAAAACATATAATGACAAGTATTTAAAGTAGTAAAACAATAGCGTATGGGGACTCTCTGACTGTGAGGCTTTGAACAATTTTCCTATGATTTGTAACGCTATTCTGACGTCACCCTCACACTCTGAGCGTCCCCATACGGTATTTGAAAAACTATTTCAGTAATACTTAATTTTTCGCAACCTTAATAATAAAATGTATAAATATAAAAATTGTGATAAACTGTTACTATAGTTTTAAATTTATATTTTTTATTTCAAAATCATCTCGCTCCAATCGATCACCGCCTGATTCCAAAAAGTAAATTTAAAAATGTTTTAATTAAAAATTTTTACAGTCAAAAATCTGGTCTTCTTAGCGATCATACAACAGAGCAGGGTTTAACGATCAAAGGAATGCATGAAGCGTTATTTGGGCTTCGGAATGGCTCAGCTTTGGCCAACTTAACGCAAACCGGTATCGTAGAGCAAATCGAAAAGCTGTACGTTGAAATGATGCAAGTTTCGCGCTCAATCGAAACAAAACGAAAAGAAATGCTGCTGCCCGACGAAGTCTATGATACGATATTCGGTCGTGGAATTAAAAAGGGCGTCGTCGAGCGTCTTCAGATCCTCGAGGCCAGCATTCATGACTCTTGGGATCGAAATGCGGTTCAAGAGCAAGAAGTCGCAAAAGTTAAAAATTCTTTTGTCGGACTCCGTGCTGAAGTCCGTGATATTCGCAACCTAGCCAATACAGGCGTAAGTTTTATTTGTATGACAAATTGTCTATACAGTACTGGCATAGGCCACTGTCCGTTGGGAAAAACGTTTGAACGTACTTCGGGAAGACATCATTTAAGGATTCAACTATGAACCGTTTTCGGTTCTCGAAAAAAGCGGCCGTAATGGGATTAGCGCCCCTAATAGGGTTAATTAAAGGGTAAAAAAGCGGCTGTTATGGGATCAACGGCCGTAATGAGAGCGGCCTTAATGGGAGTAAGGACTGCAGTAGATTTGAGAAAAAAAACAATTTGTATTTAGAACTAGTAAGCAAGCGTTTCATTAATTTACTCATTGACATAACTCCGCAGTTTGTAGGTGGGCTTGCTAAAATGTAAATGATGAAATTTCGCAAAAAAAAAGAAATAAATATTACGAAAATATGACGAAATATAACATTTCGACAACATAAGTGCGTGGAACAAGTTGTGTATTAATTGAATATGAACACCCGCTACGATTCATTTAGATTTTACCGTGTGCCTCGCTTAAATCTTAACAGTTAAAAAATAATGGGCATGTCCGCCTACGTACTACGTTCTCGTACTACGTGTACGAGCTTATCTATCGAGAGGTAAAGGACAACAGGTATGTATTAAAATCTTTTATTTTAGCTTCAAATGATTCAACAATATGCATCCGAGGGAGAACAAGGAAGAGACAAAGTAACTGGAAAGTTAGCACTTGTCGAGGAAACACTCAACCAAAATAATGGTAAGTTCATGCTAATTAATGTTTAAAATTTTATTTCACATTTGTTAATAATAAAAAATCCAAAAAATATAACATTAACTCTCAAACGTCACAGGTGTTCTCATAACCCGTAGGGGTCACATTGTGACGATCGTCACAAAACCCAATTAGGACTGTTTTTAAAGTAAAAAATTCTTCGAAATTAGTGTTTTAAGGGGTATTCAAACATGCTGAATCCCACTAGACCAATAAAAAATTAGCCAGATGTCTCTAAAGTCATCTCAGGAAGATTTTNACGCATCGCATCCTCATAAAGTATAATCCTGTTTGTGCAGAACGGGCTAGAAAAATGTTTTTCCTTTTCTTTTTTCGCTCGCCTCTAACCTACGCGACGGAAAAAGGCAAGAACAACTCATATTGACGCCACAAGTTGTGTATTAATTGAATATGAACACCCGCTACGATTCATTTAGATTTTACCGTGTGCCTCGCTTAAATCTTAACAGTTAAAAAATAATGGACATGTCCGCCTACGTACTACGTTCTCGTACTACGTGTACGAGCTTTAATATCTATCGATTTAGATAATATCTATCGAGAGGTAAAGGACAACAGGTATGTATTAAAATTTTTTATTTTAGCTTCAAATGATTCAACAATATGCATCCGAGGGAGAACAAGGAAGAGACAAAGTAAACGGAAAGTTAGCACTTGTCGAGGAAACAGTCAACCAAAATAATGGTAAGTTTATGCTAATTAATGTTTAAAATTTTATTTCACATTTGTTAAAAAAAATAAAAAATCTAAAAATATATAACATTAAAGCATAAGCCGGTAAAATAAAAAAAACGTTAGGGCTCAGGCTGAGCCGCTCAGGGACTGAAACAGTGGGGGACATTTTAAAGCAGACTTGAAATATTAACGGTTTTAATTTAAAGCACAAGTGAGTAAAAATGAAACATTAGAGCGCATGTGTTATTTAATGTTTTATTATTAACCGTTTAACTATCCATGTGCGGTCTCTCGGTGTGCATGTCTCTCTCTGTCTGCACGCGTTTGGAAAATCGGAACACTGGACTGTACTAGACCCGCTGCGCAGTTATCCGGCAGGTGTTACAAAAACTACCGGATAACTCCGCAGGCTTCTGATTAACTGCGCAGTATGTGGGCGAAGTAGCGGGAAAATATGGAAAAAATCAGCCAGATAACTGTGCACTTCGACGAAAAATAAAGGAAAGTGACTCAAAAATCCCCGTTAGTGTTATTCTCCGGCTTTTTTTAACTTCACAGGGCGTAGGCAGAGAAGTAAAATATTTTTTCAAAAAAAAACTCCCGGATATTCGCGGATAACAGCATAAGTGGGCCAAAATGTTGGATAAATGCGCCCGGGCATATAACTACAGAAACCCAATATTAATTTATCTACATTTTAAAATATTATTAAATATAGTTATTTAATCAAGAATATTTAGAAGAAATAAACAAAGTCAAAGGAAAGCATGAAGAACTTGAAAAAATACTCCATGTTGTCCACGATCAGTTATTGGCATTGGAAAAAAACATGACAGATAAAGCGGAATAACTTCCACATTGCAAACGTCGCAAAATAACCGGAAACTGTTTATAAAGTACAAAAATTATATACCAGAAAAACCATAGATCTCCGTTAAACTTCCAACTCATGTTATTTATTGTACATCTTCAACTTCCGTTTTAGTTGTGATGAGTTCAACACGAGAAACGGCCAATTGAGAGAAAGTTTGATTTGCCAGAAAATAAACGAAACAAACGTATCCGCATACAAATAAATTGCAATGAAATCAGCACATTATACCCACATAGAGCTGATTTAGGAAATCAATCTTGAATCACTATAAAAAACGGTGAAGGGTACTTTCGCGACCATTTGTTGTACCCCACTCTTAAAATCCCTTACCTCACACTGATCTGAGAAAATTTTACTTTAGTACTTTTGTAGCGTAATTCACGCCGTGTCCCACTAAAAAGATAGAGATGGCTGTAAATTAGATATCATATTTGCTAATTTGCTAATGGGACACCACGTGGATTTTGCTACAAAAAGACTAATATAGCAAATTGAAGTCTTCAGTATAGTTTATGTCTCATGTACAGAAATTGACAGTATAACAAAAATGATTCCTGTGTATCATAATAAAGCATGATTTTTTTAAATACATTAATCGATGCTAACGATACTGTTTTTGATTCCGGAGTTTTGGTTAACAGAGTTTGGATTTTGTGATTGTAAATAATCTTGAATCTTTTGTGACTGGAAATAATCTTGAAGTCCACCGGGGTATCCTTGCGTTGAAGCATTTTCATGGAATCTATTGGTTACGTTTCGAACGTTATTTTCACGAAGATATCTAATTGTGTTAGCCTTATCAGAGCTGCCAAAATACTTTACCGTCTTCACTAAAGCCTGTTTAGTTCGAATAAGGATTTTTGATTCAGATTTCAGATTCAGAAAAGCGTCCCTATTTTGAGCGGTGGTTGTATAAAGAAAATTATTTAGGCTAAAATATTACCCATAAGCAGCCCTTTCCTGAGCACTGTGTCGTTTCTTGCTTTTCTCAATTTCTTTTGTAACTGTCTTTCGCAAATGGTCGATTGTCTGCGCATGTTAATTAAAAAATTAAACAATTTATTTATTTATTCACCATTTTTAGTTTTAGTGGCGTAAGAAAACGGAGAAAGTGAGATCTAACCAATCACAATTAGTTGCTTTCCAAAAATGGCGTCGTTCAAAACTGCAAAGACCCCTGTCAACAAACTACCAGTCCTTCGAAGTTATTGTAAACGATAACCACATAAAAAGGAAACTTTTGTTTTAACTATTAAAAAAAATAATAACGCTTGGAAATATAATGTTCTTTCTAGGAAATTTAAATTACCATGACCTTCTTCTGCGTAAAAAGTTTCTTTTCCATACGCTCGGCTTCTCTTTTGAGTTCTGATTTCTCGTACTCAAGTTGTTCATTCTTTCTCTTCAAGGCCCTTTTTTCTTCTAAAAGCGTCGTTTTTTCATTATTCTTCCAGCGAGTTCCATTTTCTTTGTTGTATTCTGGCAAATTTTCTGGTAACTGGTGGAGCTTATTAATTTGTAAACTCAGAAGCAGGTTTTGTTTTTGTACTCTCAAAATAAAAAAAAAATGTTGAACCCACAGTGTGGGTCCCACACCCTTGGTCTTCCATACAGTATGGACCATACTACATATATATATATATACGTATTGATTTTTTAATATTTCTTCCAGCTAAATCTTTGTGGTTTCCCAAACCACACAAAAGTATAAATGCCAATGTCTGTACTGTTCACCTTTCTGAACTAAAATACGAATTTCTTTAAAATGGGACCACTAAAGTTGGGACCAGGGTAATTTTTGGCAAAATTTGAGTTGGATTGTAGCAAGATTTCAAATTTGCGTTGGGTTGGCGTAGCTACGCGTAGGGGCAACATTTAAAATCGCGTAGGCGTTTGGTTGGCCCACCCTACGCCCAACTCAGCGTCCAACGCTATTTTGTGTTGGCGTTGGGCCAACGCCCCTACGCCCCATCGCATTTTTTACAACGCTGGTTGGGACTCCCAACAAAATTAGATTTGGAGAAATAATTGAACAAACCTCCCTACTTTTCCAACTGTCGTAGGAAAGTAGTATGAAAGTAGTATCCAGCATACGAAGCGTTTAGTATCAAATATGCTTAAAATAATCTTTCCCATATTTTGATAAATTTATTTTGAGTTTTAAAAATAATTCTTTAAAAACCTTGCCTGAGAGAAGTAATGCCATTTATTAGAATTGATTCCACGTCTTTGACGAATGACGAATGAATTCTTTGCCTGTCGGGTTCTCCATAGTTATGCTGAGGATTTGACTCGCAAATTAGTTTCATAAAAGCGTCATCACTCATTTGGGACATGTTGTAAATAAAATGAAAACAATTATTATTGAATTTAAAGCCGATATGTCTAGAAAATTTTGTGCATTTGCAAAATTTATACATACCTTCAAAGTACTGTACAGTACTTTGAAGGTATGTAATACATGTAATACTATGTATGATTTTTTCAAAGTAAATAGTTTACTAAATTGGACTTGATTAGCAAACGCAAATCGTGAAGTATCGTGTATGTAATGTAATTGTACTGGCGGGGATAATCAGAAACACTCATTGTAGAAAAGACTAGTTGCAATGATCACGGAATGTTTTTGTCCATGAATCATTACTCATCAAACGGTATCAAAGGCGTCATTTCTCGTGGCGCATTTGATTAACTCTTCTTGTGGCTATTTCGATGTTTTTGTAGGCGGCGCTCACGTGATTGAATAAGCTTATATATCAGAAATTGCAACTTTCCAAATGTCATATTGTGTTGAAACTTTGTTAAGCGAGGGGAGACTCCCGTTTGGCCCTTTTAATAATCGAGGTAAAACCTGCCGAGCTCAATGCCGCGTGGGGGACCCTCTTTTAACCATTAGAAGGAGTTTTGATGGAATATTCGCATCCTTGTTTATGCTTTTGCGCGGTAGATACAGAGATATGTGGCGAATANTTGTTGAGCGAGGGGTGACTCCCGTTTGGCCCTTTTAATAATCGAGGTAAAACCTGCCGAGCTCAATGCCGCGTGGGGGACCCTCTTTTAACCATTAGAAGGAGTTTTGATGGAATATTCGCATCCTTATTTATGCTTTTGTACGGTAGATACAGAGATAGTTGGCGAATACACCGATACGAATTTGTAGGTAATCGAATTTGGTTTGGAGAAAATATCTAGAGAAACTTGTAATAAAATACAGTATATGATTACAGTATATGATACAGTGTATGATTACAGTACACCACCTGCGCCGTTATCGGGTCAAAATTTCGACCAGAAATTTTCCAGCTACCCCACCTACGCACTGCGCCGTTATCGGGTCACCCTTTATCAGGTCAAAACCCGTTATCGGGTCAAAATTTCGACCAGAAATTTTCCAGCTACCCCACCTACGCACTGCGCCGTTATCGGGTAAAAAAATTGTCATTAAAATACGTTTGAGTCCTATTTCTGCTTTTTATTTAGTGTTTTAATTTGTAGACGTCTCGATTTTTTCTCTATTTTTCAGAATATTTTTAAGCCAATTTTTTTCCGAAGGAATGGCCATTTTTTAATATTAACGACTGCTTTAACTTGTGTCGTTATTGGTGCATCTTCGTATATTTAAGTATAGTTTTTAAGTTCAATAGTTCAATCGTTTAATTAAATTCGTTTAATTAAATCGTTTAATTAAATTCTTCTGGTACAGAAAAGTTTTTTCAATAAATAAGCCAATGGTCAAATTCCGGTAATATCGTTTTTTCTTATAAAAATTCAAGTACGAGTGAAAGAAATATGGAATTGAAACATACACGGTTTGATTATAAGGCCAACCATTTGGACCGTATAAGGTCAACTGAGTTTTTTTTTGCACTAAGGCCTTATAAGGTCAAATGATCTTTTTTGAGAAGCATGATTTTTGGAAAACAATCTTTAAAAGTATGTCCTTTTAAGCTTTTTTGGATGAAGACCCGAAATTCCCGCTCGTGCCGTTATCGGGTGAAAATTGCTGATCAAAACTTTCCAGACATTCCGCCTACGCCCTACGCCGTTATCGGGTCAAAATTCTTCCTCTAAATGTTGACCCGATATTGGCGCAGGTGGTGTATATGATACTGTATCATTGAAACAGTAAACATTTTGTGAGTGGACAGAAAATAAAACTCCGAGCAAAAAATATACAAAAACTCGTTCATTTGGTTTTCAATTCGCTTTACAGGTATGACAGTGCTTCGGCGTGTCAATGAATTAAAGTTATAGATTTCTCTGACAACGGGCCTATAAAAATAGGTTCTTCTTAGGGATTATACTGCGCGCCTGTATTTCATTACGTGACTTTCGGTGTTGTAGCACTAGACCCGGCCCTCGGTTCAGGTGTGGTAGGAATATATTATTATTATTGTGAGCGGCTAGTGTGTTATATGTGTGTGTATGAGACTGACGGTTGGGTAGGGTAGTTGCGGAGGTAGATATATAAGCCTCTTTAGCTTTGACTATATTTTAAAATGTCGTCAGGCTTTAAAATATGAGGTTTGGTTAGTTAAGAGTTAAGCCTTGGCCTTGGATGGAGGGGGGCGATGCTGAAAAAAATAAAAGCAAAATAAAGACTGAAGGAACACGGCAGTGCGATTTGAAATGAGTGACAATTGAGCGAGAGGCGCAGGTCTTAAGTCTAGTATCATGCATTTTCTGCTGCTGCTGGCCTGCTCTCTTCTGCGCACAGGTATTCCCCGGGCTAGTGAGTTAGTGAATAATATCAGGAAGGTAATAAAATACTAGACGCGTGGTTATTGGACGTGTGTGTTATTCTATCAGAGTATTATTGTTTAGCGCTCATTAGAATCCGCTCGGTGGCGGTGCGCGACCCCCTACTAGTCCCTGTGTTATAGGCTTTTGAAAAGAAATAAAAATAAGAAATAAAATGAGTCTCAGAGAGTTTTTTCAGTCGCATTGGACTAGTCGCGCGCTTTGACTCTACCTCTTTCGCAGAGATAGAGAGAGAAAAAAAAAGAGGAAAAAAAAACGAATTTTGTAGGGGCGCCACACGTGACCCAGATATAGCGCAGCACAGCAGTCACAGCGCAACACAGATCATCGAACACGAGTCTATCCTGAGACACACTAACACTAACCAAGAGATTGTCACCCCCTTATATACAGACAAACCCCTTCAAAGGGGCAAAAAAAAACACAGACACACAAAAAGACACCCACAAAAAGAGGATACCCAAAAAAAAGTTCCGAGAGACACACAATTCAACCCACCGCGGCCGAAAACCTGCAACCACCACCAACCCACACCTGACGCCGGACACGCAAAACAAAAAAAAATTGAAAATATTTTTTTTTAAATTACGCCATGTCTTGAGCGGTGACGCCCATTTCAATAGAGAAACCAATTACTGATTTTTTGTGTTTTCGTGAGAAAATCAAAAAACAAGAATCAGAGCTGCAATGGGGACAGTTATTGAAATGATCCCCAACGCCTTTTGGTCTGCGTTAAACAATCAAAATCTGGCCGACCTCTTGCCACCCCGATGGAGCATATTAGTGAACGACGCCGGTGTCCAGGTATGGTCGAGTTTATCATTTTATCTCTAGTTTTTTTATGTGCTAAAAATGTAGAAAAGTGTGTTGGGATCGATTAGAGCATATATAGATATATAAAATGAGCCCGGTCAAAAAATGTACCTAGAGTCCGCCGCTATTTAATTGTTTTTAGTGCACGTTATATTGGGAGAGCACGGATGCGGCTCCACCAAGTCCTCCGCCATCACCCGATCCGATTCAATCAAAGGGAATGATGCGCACAAAACGGCATGCGACGCAGCAGGTTAGTCTTTTTCCGGTTTATTTTCCCTATTTTTCCCTGCTGTTCCCCTTTATATTCCTTTTTGTTCCCCTATAAATCACTTTTTGTTCCACTTCCGTTTTTCACCACTCCCCAAAGTAATTTGAAGAAAAAAAAATCGGGCGGCCGCTTCGACAGAAACGTTAGAGCAGGGCTGGGCCATAAGACCGGTCTGAAATTAAATTTAAGGAAAAAAGTCACGTAGCCATGTTTACTTATAATTGTCTTTTTTTTCTCTTAATTTTCAGCGCGAGCCTCAGTATGGTATAGGAGCATTGGTAAATTTAATGTGTTGTACGAAATGCAATTTTATGTCGCGGGAAAAAAAAAATAAAGCTTGGGGAATATAGATATATAAGTGTGAAAGTTTGCTTCACCGGCTCGCTGAGGGACCGAGTTGACATTGAACTAGAGGGGCCTGTTTTTGTGTGTGTGTATGCTGACTTCAATTCGTCGTAAAAGCTTTGTAAGGCCTCGAAAAAAGTGAGCTTATTAGGACTATTTCTAAAGCTTCGCGCTCTTGACTTTGTGCCTTTTACTTGACACATGTTACTAGACTTAGGTCTTGTAAGGATTTTAGCTTAATGTAGGAATCTATAAAACCTGACCCTGTGTGTGTGTGATGTACAATATTATGCTGTAGGAGGCAGTGACTAGCGTTGGAGTGTATTTTTTCTTTTCTTTTTTTCGCTTTTCAGAATAGGCGAAGACTTGGGCTAGTTGATTCTACAAAACTAAAAAAAAAATATGAAGGCAAATTTAAACTACACTATCTTGCTGGTGAATATATTTTTTTTTTGCTATATTAGGGCCTTTCTATATTTTTGCGTTTCTTATCTTGTCGATATTCGACTTGCCCCGTTTGTCCCCCCCGTGCAACATTTTGTTCCCCCTTCTGATAACCGAAAAATCAGCTTATTTTTTCGACAACTTTTATTTTCGACATGTGGGCTAGCCGAGTCCTATATGATATGCTAGTATGTTTTTTCTTCTGTGTGTGTGTTGATTAAATCGCGCAGCTTAGCGTAGAGTGAACACAACTGTGGGAGGGGCAAAATAAGCTTTTTAAAACTTTACTTAGTGTTTCACGAATCAAAAACATTATTCAACCATTTCCGTATGCTTAAATTTCACTAATGTGCCGTTAAAGTCTGAGTGTCGTTTTTTAGTCTTGATCTTGGTATAGGAAAATCGACCAGCGGAACGGTGGGATTATGTCGTTACCATTTTAATATCAGATTTCTTTATTTCTCTCAAATACCGTAGACTATGCTTAAATTGTGTTTTTGGTAGAAATCAAGGTTCAAATTGTTCCGCGTAGTAGAGATTTCATTTTCAAGGGACAGCGATTAGAACTTCTTACTAAGACTTCTTAGGGCATCGTATAAATTGGTACACGGCGTTTTACATCAATTTCCGCCATCTTTTCTCCCGCATTTTCTAGATGGCAATATTCGAGTTTTTGGCGTGTGGAAAAAAACTCGAGTTTGGCTATCTAGAAAATACTAAAGGAAAAACGGCGGAAATTCATGTAAGAACCATTCATCGTTTTTTCTGCGAAAAACTTTTCCCTGAAAGATGCCGTGGCGCCTCCATGTAATACCTTAGTACAGACTCTCCCTAGTACAACATATATGTCGACTAGTTGCGTATTATTTGTAGAATGTTTCAAAGAATATATCACATATTCTTTGAAACATTCTACAATTAAAACTGAACTACTATATGATATAGTCTATATCCAAACTATATTTGGTCTATTATTAACAGTACAGGGGGATCACCAAATAAGGGTCGGTTTTTCAAAACACGAAACCGACCCTTATTTGGCGACTTCCTGTATAATATGAGTGAATAGAATTTACATTGTCTAAAAACCCAAATATTTTCTCTAAAATGATTTTAAATACTTTTATGCTAATAATATACTTGACGGCTAATTTTACATAAAGTTGAAATTAAAAGAAACGGCCCATACCGTATGGGCCATACGGGTTATTTTGAAAAAAAAAATTGTAAAAATCATGTATTTCTGAGGAAGGACATAAAACCTTTTAGCTAGCTGGAAATGTTTTTTTTTTGGTAAGTATAGTCGAAAAATATGTTCAAAAAAAACTTTCCAACTAGTTAACAGGTCTTTCAAAAATGAAGTTAACATCTTTAACATACTTTATAAATAAACCCTGTACACAGTATATGAGGATATATAGGACTTTAAATGAAAAGTTTTTAGACCACAACAGGATTGACCGGTCCTTAATATATTTTTATCTTTCTGATTAAAAAAAATTGTGCTTTTTACACTCGGAACCGTATTATACCGAAAGGCAACGAAAAATAAAATTTAACATACACATTAATTTTGTAAATTTAGTTATAGACTGGAAATTATAGTTCATATAACTTATATAGAATTTACACATTGAGCCGGCTTTTCATATATTTATAGATTGCTATTAGTTGTTTGAATTACCATACTGGATACATGTAAAAGGTATAATTGTAGCAATTAGGGGTAAACGTATTCTGAATACCGTATTCACCAGAATTCGTTTTTGATAACAGTATAACTTATACTGTATAAGCGATTAAATCCATTCGATATATTTATAGGAAAAAATATCAGCTATGTTTGTTAACCCTAGATCGCGCGGTTGTCACGCTTTTATTCTCGACTAGAGAAAAATATACAGCAAAGGGCGAGAAATTTTTACAAATATGTGTACACGCTATGCTACTGGTAGAATTAAAATGTTCTTCATTTGTCATTATTGTTGAGAAATTTGAGAAAAAAATTCAATGTTATTAATAGAATAACGTACAACACACAGTATTTTTAATATTGTTTATTGTATTTACATCCCCTAACTAGTTATGTTAACACCAGTTATGATAACAAAGTTGTGTTATCGTAACACTTTTTGAACCGAATCCGTATCCCAATTTCCAATTATTTAACAAATACCCTACCCAATTATCTTAACAAAAATCAATAATCGTAACAGTTTTTGAGCACTTTTGGTGTTAGATAACTGTAGAATTTTGAGTAGAATATTATAATAAAAAAAGTGACAGACCGCCGTGGCATATTTTTCGTTACACTTTAAGCGTACCATGTGTATTAAAAAACCTAGGGTGATAGATCTGATCATGGATACTATTCCTGCTTTAATCTCATACTAATTAGTTTCATAAACAGGTTTAGATTTAT
The DNA here is from genome assembly GCA_004367875.1 of Oikopleura albicans. NCBI lineage: Eukaryota > Metazoa > Chordata > Appendicularia > Copelata > Oikopleuridae > Oikopleura > Oikopleura albicans. The sequence goes on from SCLG01000378.1 coordinate 64,529, forward strand.
GTTCGTTTTGCCTATTTCGTAAAACAATTTACGTTATGAACTTATGTGCAGCACTTTGAATAAGCACCTGACAAGTGTAATATTTTTTAAATACAGTACAACGAAATCTAAACGGCCCTGAAGCTAAGACATTAATTAACAAAGAAAAACTCACTTTAGGCATACCTTTGTGGGGCTAAAAAATATCTACAAAACTAGAACACACGACGCGGTTGCTAATATATACTAATAAAGTATGCTTATAGGCTATAAGTTATAGGTTAACGATAAACTGACAATATAGCCTTAAGGAGTTATATTTTTTATCTTTTCAACTCCGTTTAATTAATAACTACGGATTCAAATTATACCGTACAATTGACCAAGCGGTCTTTGAATGAATTCAGGAGTTTTCAAAGCATGGTGAACAACAGTTAAGTGACCTGATGCTAAGGAATATTCGAAAAAATATTGGGAAAATAATATTTTTGGTGATATAAATTGTTTCTAAATTTAAGTTTTTGTCTGAAGTCAGGAACACTTTGTACGGACCGTACTACTATAGACTACCTACTGTAGGTAGTCTGTCAGCCAGTTAACTGTTGTTCCCCCACCAAACACGCACTTTAAGTGATAAATGACGTGTGGGTTTATCGCAGTACAAGAAATATAGCCATTTACTAGTCTTATAGCCACACCCTGTATATTTAAAAACACAATTATTTTTGGCCCGTTAGTTGAAAATTCATGATCGGCAGCGGCTGTCTGATGCGAGAAGTAGTCGACAGTGTCATTTCAGTCGTTATGATTACAGTTTATATAGTTTTGATGCATTATTTTCCATAAATTAATGTTTGCAGCACGTTTATAGCGGATTCGGCACGTCTTGCTCTTTTTTTTTCTGCCATTTCCTTCTGACCAATATAAAGGGGCGATCGATACGGCCTTAAGCTTGAAGCCGAAATACAGATTACGCGGTATATAAAGCCAGATAAGCCTGACATGCATTTAAGCTTGAAATTGTTAAGAAAGTTCAATTTTTTCCATTTTCAGCATAAAAAATAAAATAACTATTTGCTTTAATCCGCATATGGCGAATTATTCTCCTTTTTTTATTCTTCCAGTCCGATTGAAGTGCAACAAATTTTATATAGAACGACGGGAGATAAATCCTTAAAAAGTTTTTAGGCAAATAGACTAGCTAGATATTATTTTGACAGGAGTCCATTAATTCCTCTGAGCGGATATTGTCATTTAAATAATAAAAAAATGTGGCCTTTTTTCGAATATGATCAACGCACATTTAATCCGGTGTTCTATCTGTCGGTTTCATCATGGTCTCCTTTCCGTAGGCCAAAAGAAATAAATTAATAATAAAATTAATATGATATTAAATTCGACCAAAAAAAAAATCCGCATTTCACACATTTCGTAAATCTTCGAAAGCTCATTAAGGGTCGGGTGCTGATCATTAACGGTAATTTGTAATACCGTGAAAATTGTGTGTTTTTTTGTACAATAATTATATAATGGAATTTAATTTTTAATGTTGACTCAATTTGGTCAATAATGACGAAGAAAAATTGCTCGGTAAATCGAAAAAAACGTGATGAACTCTTTTTAAAAGTTTTTGTTAATATTTCATTTTTTGAATCAAGCTTTTTGATTCAGCTAGATTTGGACTACATCAATCTAAGCCTTAACGGGACATTCTTGCGCATTTAGTACTGGTTTTTCTTGTAAATTATTTCACTTTAACCTTTATAACAAGCACACGAAGCATTATGTTTTTCGAGTCAGTAAAAATATATCAAAAAAAAGTACAGCAGATGGATCTCTAAATAGTAACAAACGTGACTAATGCAGAGTGTGGACATTTGTCCACAGTATTTGTTCAGGGTACTGGGAGAAAAATGTGTTCAAAGGTTAAAGCGACGAATTTTCCCGATTTTGCTCTAAACAACACTCAGACCTGATATTTCACGAAACCGAAAGTGTCACTTAAACGAGCAAATATTGTATAATTATATAGTATATGTAGAATAAAAATAGTTACAAATTCGATGACATTCAATTTTGTTTTCATCATGTTTTAAGTTAAAACTTTTAACCACCACTAAAATATGCAAAAAAAAAATCGTACAAAAAAGTAGAGTAGAAACACTTTTGGGGAATTTAGGATTTATTAAAGACGTGCTCAGTTTTGCCCGCAATTCTCTAGAACCCCACTCGTCAAATCATCGTACTTTTCTAAGGATTTTGACACAATTTTGACACATGTAGCCTAAATGTGCCCAAAATTAAATTAAATTGACCGTACATTAATGACTTCTACCTCAAGTTCAAATGTTTTTTTTTATTGTCAGGATTTTTGTTCTTCTGGTTGGAAGTAGTTAAATCATTGAAAGCCGTAATTATATTACTTATGGTTGACATAAGAAAAAAAATGTCCATCGAGTTTATCTGTTTTTTTTTTGTAAAAGGCGATGCGTGTTTAAAGGCTTCTAATTATACTTTATGAATGCATAATTAAATTGTAATTATTCGTAAATAAGCACAAAGAAATGATTCATTATTAATAAAGTTTATTGTCAGAAACGCACCACACGGTATTCAGGCATCTGGTAATAGTAATGACCTTGTGCGCTTGATGGTTGTATTTTAGTCGACATTTTACGTTTTTTTTGCCCACGACGGCAAGTCTTTGTGCCGACTTCCGAAACCGAGACGGAAAAAATGCTGAGCACTAATTTTTGGATTACTCGTATTTTGAGCATATAATAAGTGCTACAGTAATTTAATTTTGGCATACTTTTTCGGTGGCGTGATTATTTAAGAAATCCAACGTCAAGATTTTTGCCTCTTATTAGTAGTTCAAAATATCAATACCTGATTTGTTTTTGTTTTGTTATCAAAATTTTTGATTTTTGTTTTGTACTACTGCTACTACTCAGCGTTTCACATGTAATCCCAGTCTTTTTTATTTTCTATTTTATAGATGGCAAAGTTCCATTTTTTTCGTAGATTCTTCTTAAACATCTATGGTGCAGTTCCACCCGTATGGCAGGATTTTGAAATGACAAACATGGAAGAGGGAAATATTTAGCCTTTAGAGAAAAATAATCTCTAGCGCCAAAACGTGCCTCTTATTTTTTTTCAAATTCTTGATCTACTGATCGAACTGCGTCATGATAAAAAAACTGGATTCTCCATCTATAAAATTCGAAAGAAAAAGACCAGTATTTGATATGAAACGCTGCATAGTATAAATGCATTTTTAATAACTTATATTAATATAAAAAAAGTCGACTTAACCCTCCAGTATTTTGAAAATTTTACTTTTGTATAAACGTGTTGCGGCATATTGTTAAGATCGTTATTTCCCTACTTGAGACTCAACTCTTGATTAGTAAAACGATTTTTTGAAAATTAATTTAGACTGAAACCAACCACCTGTATGTAACATGTTTAAATCTATTCAAGTTTAAGTCCGTGTCGAAAACAAAAACTTATTAGACTTTGATTTTAGCTTACCGTGCTATTATTTTTCGTGTTTTACAAGATAATATAGAGTTTTAAAATTGACAACTACGTTTTATGTCACATTTTTGTGTTTCCGGTGTCTAGGAGTTAACGGTGAATATCAGTAGCTTTGATGTGCAGATGTGCAATCCAGTAGCGTTCATATTTATATAAACGCTATTTACGGGCTATAAATATGACTTCAAGACTATCAATTTTAAAACAATAGCGTCAGAGATAAACTAGCTTTATTGTTTAATGTTCTTTTAAAACTTTGTGGAGAAACTGGGTAAAACTTACCTGAACGGTTCGATACACTTGCACAAAAACCTTTGGATACCAAAAATAGTCTATACTAGTTTATTATTTTCTAATTACCGACATATCATATGTCACATATGGTATTCCGAAACGAATAATTTATATAAAAAAACAAGTAAATTTGTAAAAAAAAATAACTGACTGGACCATATGGAGGCACAAAAGACTGGCCTTATAACCGGTCTATCCGTCAAAAAATCGACCTTTGAAATCTGAAAAAAGTCAATCATCGTATACACTACAGTCTACTAATAAAAAAGTGCTTATAGCAAACTAAAAACATAAATCTCGACCTTGAGAATGTAAATTTTGTGTTCATATAGTCTGTTTTTATTCAAATACGCTTTTTGAGCCACTGTTTAGATTTCCCCCAATATCCCCCTTTTGTGCTTATTTAAATTACAAATAGTCATTAATCGTTTGGACTAGAATAGCCAATTAGAGGCCCTCAGACTGTATTAATGGACGAAGTCAATATCGCTTTTGACATGACATTGCCCGATTGTTTCGTGTTTTTCCCTTTTGTTTTATTGAAAAACTTTTGCGATGTTTACGCCCTAAATAAGTGGTGCCGATCGTGGGGGCCCTTCCTTACTTTAATGACGAGACTGTTTTTAGGCTTTACAAGACTTGATCTTGGTGCCTGTCGTAGGTTTAATTAGCCGAAATTCAGCGACACGCGAATCAATTTTTTATTATTAACATAACATTCAACTTATTTCATTCCGCGAAATTATTTTTTATAGAAAAATAGTTAGTTCCTTAGATTAAATAAGGGTTTGGCCAACAGTAAATCCTGCCAAGTGCGGTGAGGCACAGTTAATCTCAGTAACTTCCCTGATTATAATAAGCATAACACAAGGTCTAGTTGCCTCTTTCACGCCCACCGGTTCGGTGCCAGGTTAAGGCTTTATACAATTAGAATAATTGGGTAATTAGCGCTGGCCAAAAAGAAACGTGCCATGTTCCATTAATATCATTATCATTTTGTACAAGTTTTACCGGACTTTTTTGATACTTTAACCGCACTCGACTCATTGCCAATCACGATTGGTACTGTCAGGAGGGCGAAGAAAAAAAAAGTGAATTCTGCTGGAAGAATTCAAGCTGGAAGAAAAATTCGGTGGAAGATGAGGTCGTTTTTAAACATAATTATTTTATTTTATTTCTTCTTGGTTTTGTGTGTGTGTGTCCATGGCGTCACTCGATTTCGTTAAATTTAGTTTTTTTTTTATCGCGATGACTGAAAATTGCTAGAAAAGGCTAGCTTTAAATTTATGATATGTTAGATTAAAGTATAGTTAAAAACGCTTTTTTTTCGGGAGTCTAGTGCATCACCAATTGGTCCAGTTGTTTACATGACTTCGAAATCTAGCTAAGGTGAAATACCTGACCGAACTCTACCCGCTCTATTTCTCACTCAAGTTTTAGCCGTACGGGGCATGTGCTGTATAGCACTGAAGCTCGATCTATACACTATATTTTACAGCAAAATATAAAATATATAAAACGAAACAAAAAAAAAATTCTTTTTGTGGTCAGAATCGATTTCGGTAAATTACAAATCTTTGGTTCACTTGATTAGATCTTCCTAAATTATAATAAAAGTCTAGTTTTGTTTGTGTATTCTGTGAGGTCACTTTGTAAGAACCATGTGGACACGGAACGTGTTCCAAATTTAAAAAAATGTTCAATTTCGACGTGTCCGTCATAAACGCGGAAAAAAGGTCGTTCATAATAGATCACTTAAAAAAAGTCAATAATTAAAGAACAAAAAAAAACGTGATGTATTTCGTTATGAGAAAGTGAAGGTCAATTTTAAGGTCGCCATATAACTTATGCTTCAGTTAATTTGAAGAAATAGAAAAGTGGTCAAAATTGGGAAAAAACTCGACTTCTTGACATTAAAAAGCGATCCTATCGTATGTTTTTCTGACACCATTTATTATCGAAGTGTCCATATAATGGACTATAAATTATAGAAGGGAAATAGACTCATCATTGTTATTAAACACAGTCCATATTAAAATTTTTTGAAGAATAAGGTCGCGTTATGGTTTAATAATGCAATTTGCTGATTAAAAAACTGAAAGATAACCGTCAGTACTTAAAATTTAGTTCATAAATATTATAGAAATAACATAATTTATAGGGTTGACTTCAGAATCTTGAATCCTTAACCCCTGCGCCCTATTTGTCTAACCGGCATCAATCAGTCCCGTTCTATCAATGTTCGTAAATCGATTTGAAAATCACATCAAATGCCGAATAAAAGCACGAGCGGGCCAACCTGTCGGATAACTCCGCAGGGGTGTATATAAACATATTTATTTTTTGTTTCACCGGTGAATTTCGACGATTACGTAGAAATATTTTTTGGTGGGGGTGTTTAGTCTGTTTCTATTTCTAAGGCAAATATAGCTGATAATATTATTTGAATAAAGCATGTCAATTTGATTTGATTTTTTAATATTTATAAGCGTTGAACTCGGGGCATGAAACGTGATAGATTTATAAATAACGGGCTTTAACCGCATCAAAGTTAACTGGTCGACGCCAGCCGGCATTGATACTTTCGTTCTGTCTGTATTTGGCCACACCTTGAATATATAATACACACTAATACCACTATTCTCTAAGCCGACAAGTTTTTGAAATTTAAACTACAAGGACTTTTTATCCGAACGTAAGCTTTACACGTTTTTAGCGAACTATGTTTATAATAATGAGTTAATTTTATACATAACGACAGGTTTTTCTTTATAATTGACCTTAATCAGATTTGCCAGATGTCACCACAGAGTCCCTAGCACAATATCGACCATAAGCTACGCGATTGTAGAACACAAATACACCGGGTGTACCGCCTACTATTGATTTTTTTCTATAATGAAATGGCCTGTTAACGCGATTTTGCCTCCCGCTAACGCCGTGGATATTTATTTCTCAAATGGGATTTTAGTTTCAGGAATAATACAAGTGCTAACCAATGTGTTGACAACAAAAGTGTTTCTCAACATGTTTTGGGAGCGACTAAATCCAGATCCACGAAATATGTGTTCAAGGGCCCTAATTCTAAAAGGCCACTCGTGTAGCATTTTGAGGATTTTTCGAGGGAAAATTCTATAAAATAATGTTTTCGGGAGCAAAAATTTGTTAAATCATGGCTTTGGGGGAAATTTTTGCTATAATTTAGGCCCTTGAACATTAATCTCGTGAATCTGTGTTAATTCGTTTTCAAATATGTTAGGGTTATCACACTGTAGTTGTTGGTCGTAATTTTAACTTTTAATTTTTAAGTTATAAAAATTGACAACTTTAATAAACGTATCTTATTATGCTTCTGTTTAATGATGTATTACTTAATATACGGTAGTTTGAGTTATTTATTTTCATAGTATGTTTTGTTTTACGTGGCATCTTTAGGATATTAGATTCTTGGGGAAACGACCTTTAAACACATGCCCTTTGGATGATATTAATTATTATAGCCCAGCTTAGTTTATTATCTCTTGGGCTACTAACAATTTTGGTTTATTTCGAAAATGCATGATATTGTTTATGAGTTAAAAAGGCATGAGTCGGAATGTATCATAGGGGCTGGTTATAAGGTTGTCTAATTTTTCAATTTATTAGGTGTCTAGGTCTAGAAAGTGTTTATTGCAGTAAGGTCACGTCGGTTTTGTTAACCCGACCTTATAACCACTCCACTTTTTGATAAAACATTGTCTGCCAGTCTCTTCCCGATTTAATTCCCGATTAAAACTCATAAGCGTGTCCCTATGATAGTATGTCCTTTACATAAAATAATAGGCCTATAATACCACAAAACGTATTTAGTGACAGCAAGGGTCTTTACACTATCATAGGAGTAATTTTGATAAAAAATGTTTATAATGAGGTTAATTATTTGTCCTACGTTTTTTTCCTAGGTTCCTAATATCATGATTCATGACATATAGGCTATGATATGATATAGCCTATATGATATAGGGATTGTATGATAAACAGACAGATATTAAAAGTCATTATAAACCTATAAATATATTCATGAAACTATATTTACATTGTGTGCTGGGGTGATTTGGTCTTTTTTAAGTATATTAATTTTGAAATGTCAAAATACGACAATTGTTACAAACTAGTTTCCCACACAAAAGTACTGTAGTCATATTTATAGCTGATTTTCATATTTAATTTAATTTTAAATTAAAATACACTTTAAACGTATAAAATTAATGCATTTAAATTACCATATATACTGCAATTGAATTAAAAGGCCTTATAATATGAATCATGCAAGTGTGTTTGTCTAAGTTTATTAAATTGTGTCTCTACGATTTTTAGGCGATTTAAAAATAGGATAAACATAATTAATTTTGATAATATGAAATATAATTTCATAATGATATTTCCCACTGGAAATGCTAATTGCCATATTCCGCTAAGGAATATAACGTTTAATTCCCATAATAAGTCGAGAAATTTCGGATCCAATTCAGATTTTTGACGGAATATGAAAATTGATTGTTATATTCCGTGCGGAATATGTCGATTGGTATATCCGTCGGATGCCATATTTTAGCATAATTTCACTTTGTATTTCGCGAAAAAAAATCGCAGAAAGTATAATTATGTTAAAATTATTTACCAAGACTATACTGTATAGGTCACGTACAAGTGCTAAACCAATCATATGAAAGATCACTATCGTAATTAAAATTCAAGTTTAAAAGAATATTAGTTAATACAAATTTTTTTTTGCTAAAATAGGGGTTTCTATTAGGGAAAACGAGCCAAAGCGCGATTATATGACAGGAGGGACGTGACCTCGGAGGAGCGTTAAATCAATGTTTGTTTGATGTTAAGCTGATGGCTATTGTCAGAAGCATTTTTGGACTCTATCGCGTCGTTTCCCGGAATAAAGGACAAAAATTTTTTTTAAAGATATTCTGTCAGAATAACTAATGTATTAATGCAGCGTTTATAGCAAAATAGACTAGGAAAATTAACCTAGTCAGGTCTTTTTCCCCCATATTTTGTGTATGCATGTATCCTGCACGTACAAATGTAATCGATAAATATTCTATATATTTTCGTCGGTACAATTATTATATTATTAAAATGGCTTAAATGTGACATACAACTGAAGAAACAACAAAAAAAAATTGAAAGTCACAATCTAGTTCATTTATCATTGATTGTGAACAATATTTCTAAAGACTTGACTTTCATAATTAATACAGTTCGTCGTACGGTACTATGCTATTGATATGGAAGCTTTGTTTATAATAAGGCGTCCTTAGAAAAGAGTCTTAAAACTATAGTTTTGGCTTGATGGACTATTCGTGCTTTGTACACAAGTTGCAAAACGTACTTATTATGGGAAAATGTTACGCTAAGTGTCTCTTATGATTAGGGTAAGCGTGGTATTCTTTAAAATGTAAATTTAAATTAGTAGAATCGAACAGAAAAAAAAAACTTTGTCAAATGTAAAATGTAAATTCTTCTATTTTGATCTAATTCGCACTATTCTTGTCGCTTAACCTTTTACGAGTGGAAATTAAGAATTGTAAATGGTTTCTATTATTCGGCTTTTTTGTTAAGATTACCCTTTGAATAATATATACCCGAAGAATTAGTTAGCAATCGGATTTTGGCTGAATGATTTTGTCTGAATGTCTAACAAAAATGGCTGTTTTATTTCAGACAACCATCGGACTTTGTGGCGTAGTCTAAAGCTTGGTACAGTCCCATCGCCGTAACTGAGAATATGTTCATTTTTTGTCTTTGAATTTCAGACTCTGGAATAAAACAGACAGAAATATTTGTTAGACATTCAGACAAAATCATTCAGGAAAAAACAGATAATTAGCCAATTCTTTGCGCATGTACATTAACGCATGTGTATTACAAATATGTATTAAAAGGTCAATCCGAACAAATGCCGAATAAATTATTATACAGTACTTTTAAAATTGTTCTAAGTAAATATTAAAAATGTATAATAACTACAATATTATATAAATCATTTATAATTTTAAAATGTTACTGCGTTCCCTACATGTAAATACAATTTAGGAAGTTACTAGGTTTTGCAGTAACGCTAGCACTTCCAATCACTTTTTCTTAACGTATTTCTGTTTTTCGAGTACCCATCCCTTTCCATGCGTGATGTTGTATTGTTTCATAAATTGTGGAATTTATAATCTGTATTTCGCTTTTTTTACAACTGAGACAACGCTTCGTAGTATTGTTTGTTAAAGGATGCACTTTTTCCGGACACTTTTTCCATGGAATGTATAATTACATGCTGAGTAGATTTTATGAGTGACTAATACCGTGGAGTGTATTAACAGGCGCTGTATGAGAACCCTATTTTTTCGGTCGCCCGATTAGCCTTTAATTACATTAATTTTTGATGCCTGGGTATTTAAGAGGTTTAATCACTACCCTACCCTATCCTATTAAGTTTTTTACTTATTTTATTCATCTAGATGGCAATGGCAGCAAAGCGGATTCGTCCCAATCCCTCTCGTTTCGGCAACTTTGGCCTCATTCCGCCTCGTAACCCACTCATTCAAATCAACCCGCAACAGTTCGACGGCGTCAAGAAGTTCGACGGGCTGGGCGGGCACGGTTTGCCCGGTCTGGATCCCGACGTCAGCCGCCAGAACGCTCTCTCAAATTTATCGCAAGCTCTTCAAGTTGAATTTCAAAATCAAACCCGTAACATTATACGGCTCAATAATCATACTTCATCGAAATCTTCAACACCCCACACGGAAACACCAACGCCCAAGTCTGTCATTCACCCGGCCGAGAGCATGCATCCGGCGAGTCTTATGGCCAATAAGGAGGTGGTGGATGAGGGGGAGGATCCCAATGGTGCTTCAGATCTATCTCGACGCAACTCGGTCGTCACCGAGAACAACGTGCTAGACCACAATGACCCGGAGAAGGAACAACAACAACAACTCAACAGCCGCAACAATGAGGATGGTGCTAATATTGACAACAAGGTAAACGGCGGTTATCCGATTGAAGATATGCATAATGTCGCCGGAACTGCTACCGCGGCTAATGATGACGAGCATCAACGCATCGCTAATGATGACGATCTGAACCTGGAGGAGGTGATGAAGCAACGCACAAGCAGCATTTCATCCATCGTCCAGGACGCTGCCCATGCCGCCATCGTACAGGCGCAACAAAACTCTCAACAACAACAACATCAGCAGCCCCTTTCCAATGCTATTCAACAACCACAACAAGGTCAAACGACGCCAACACTCTCACACCAACACTCTCAACAGCAGGCGCAGAATAACCCGCTAACTGCCGGCCAGCCAATCGAACCTCAACGATCTCAAGCTGACGTTCTCAAGGACAATCTCGCTAACATGAAAGAAGAAATGGACTCCGATTGTGAACTGGTTGAAAATGATGAAATGGTATGTTTTTCAGTTTTTTTTTGGTAACCTTGCGTGAACAAAAGTAGGTATTTATTAAATATCTAACTTTGTTCATTTAAAACGTCATTTAAAATTGACCGTCAAAATACTTCAGCACAGAATATCTGTTGAAGGTTAATATCCTTTAAACTCGAGTTAGGTCTTCTGGTTAAACGATGAAAGGAGACTAAACGTTATCAGTACCCAATGACCGCCTAACACACATTTTCATTTAGTCGCTAAATTTTGGTCCCTCAAAAACCAACATCTCACCACTTCTGATATCCTCTAAATATACAGTGTGGCAACCGAGACGCACTCAACGATAATTATCCGTTATCGCGGAGTGTGTCCTAGATTCCACACTGTATCAAGACGACATATATATGTATATCGACGATATATATGACATTGATCCATATTTATTTTTAACCCTACGGTTCACGGCCGTTCGGACCCTAATGATCATATTTTAATTTAGTTCTTGTATACGGTTCTGGGTATGGTTAGACTTAATTAACTTTATCCTTCAACAAACTTTTCTTTTGATAATTTAAAAAGATAAATCCACTAGCTTAGTCTGTGACGTATTTATTGTTTCGATGCATGTAACTATTTTGGTCCATCAGTTATTTCTTAGCTCTTGAAAATAATGACCCGGCTTTACACTACTGAGAAAAAAAGTTTACCTCCAACAAGTATATACGTGCTTTATACACTATACAATACATAATAAACGCCACCTAACGGCATTTGAAAATCTTTGATGGTCAATTTTAACCGACAATTATGAAAATTATTTCAAAGAACCCGTTAACGTCAAAATATTCCAAATTATCATAAAATTATTATGATTATTCACAAGGCGGAGACTTAAACTGTGGGTAATTATTCAAAACTTCTGAATGAAGAGTTTCAAAGCCATTTATCTATTTTTGTCGACAATTCTGGGCGAATTAATAAATCGTCATTGCCATCGATTTTGGAGGAAAAAAACTTTAACATTCCCCATACTAAATGAAGTATAATCTTAATTACACATTTGTTAGATTTTTTTTGTTTCATTTTAGTTAAATCTGGTGACCTTGTCATTGGGCAAAATTAAGCCGATTTTAGTTTTGCTTGTGAAAAAAAATGTGTTAATTTTATGTAGTTTCTCGATAATGTAATTATGGGTATTTTACCAGCAATTTGTCTTGGCAAAGTCACAATCAAATCTCTCAGCCGTTTTTACCAAAACTACGGTTTACTGTAGTCATTTTTTGGCTTATTGAGTCAAAAAAGTCACTCTCGTATCTTGGCTTAGTTTATGTGGAGTACGATTTTCAGGACCATTTATTACCAATTTTATATTTTTACCCATTTTTGATAGACTTTTAAGTTTTGAGACTTTTATATTATTTATCGCAAAAATAGAGCCATTTTCAAACCTTTTGCTAGACTTTGAAATTTTAAGACTTTAAGATTATTTTAACCAAAAACAGCACCCATTTCGGCTAGCTTTATTTGGTCATATTCAAAGGCTTACTAGACGCATTTTAAAATCCTACACGACGGAAGGGATAATACAATTTTTGGTTACAAATTTTTGGACGCCAACCTGGAGTATAATCTTAATTACACATTTGTTAGAATTATCATTTTAGTTAAATTTGTTGAACATGTCATTGGGCAAGATTAGGCTCGATTTTATTATTGGTATTAAAACCGTGAAAACGGTCTGTCTAATGTTAATTTTATGGAGTTTACGGATAATAAAATTATGGACATTTTTCAAACTTAATTATTAATTCAATGCGGTTCCAGACTGCATCTATAATACTACACTAGAATTAAAAAAGGTTTAAAAATAAAGTTAACCTATGAATATTTGAATTATAATTTTTAGCATGAAATTGAAGAGTTTTTGGCTCAATAATCCGAATTTTAATTCTTTTGACAAAAAACATCACCTATCAATGTCATGGTATTGTGGTCGTGTTAGCTTTAATAATCGACAGCTTGCAAAATAATTGAATTTCAACTTAAGTCTCGTCGGGGAGCTAAAAACAATAAGACTTAAACTATTCCACATTTTCAGAATATTTTTTTGTGGGAAATAATTTTTTCGACAAATTTGATAAATCTTTGTTCATATTTTTTTTATCTTCACAGTTTTCAAATAACAAAGCATTCACCATGCCGGGTTAATACTCCGATGTGCCTATACAGAATAGTAATTTGAAACAAGTAAAATTGGACGGGAACATTTCGACAGATTCACCTTTCTTATATTTGTCTTATATTCGTACTAGACGTTATTTCCTTTGTATTTTATACCAACGCAATCTGTATCAATATAATAACCCCTACGCCGTTATTTTTAAACTTTCCACGACATTTTTTTTGTTTTAACAAAACGGTACACGGGGTCTAAAGTAAAGCCAAGGGCCGAACTGTATGCTGCCTGCGCGGTCAACTGTACCTACAAAATAAAGTACGTGTACCCTACCATATTGTAGGTCGCATTGTGGTCGTGTTAGGCTTTAATAATCGTCAGCTTGCAAAAATAATTGAATTTCAGCTTAAGTCTCGTCGGGGGGTGCAAATAGCAATACTGCTGCGATTTTAAAGGCTTAAACATGGATTTATGAAGATGGGTCTTAGTACTAAATTTTGACTAAGTCTACTGAATTATAGAATAGACTGCACTTGTGGCTGAAATTGTACGCGAGCTTCAATTCCGTCGAAGTTCATTTGTTGTCGAAAGCTTACTCCTAAAATCACGCTAATACGCTGAACTAAACTCTGCCTTTTTATAATAAACACGCATTCTATTATATTTCTTTTGTGCCCTTTTTAGCTTTAAAATACGAGTAGTCCGTCGTCAAGGCGCTTCTATTTGAAGCTTCAAAGGATCAACTAGACATCAACGGTATCATAAATTGTGCCTGTTTTTTGTAACCTAAAACAAATCTTTTTTAAAGATCCAAATTGCCGGACATATCCGACACTTAAAAAGTTCCATTTCATGCGAGAATTATGCCTGTATCGTGACCGGGGTCTCAGCTAAAAAACAGACCCCTAAATTTAATACCACATTGAGCGTGAGAATAAATAATAATTTTCGAAAAATGGTTGGTATATAATAGTTGTATCAAACAAAACTACTGTTCGCATTTTCAGAATTCCAAAATTTTCGTATTGTTCGACGTTTTCCAAAATTTTTGTATTTTTTCGGATTTCACCAAAATTTTCCGATTATACAGTATAGTCTAGAAGATGAAATTTCCGAATGATTTGAAAGGCTGGTAAGGTTTGCGTTTTTTTTCTACTAAATTCGCAGACTTTGGTGTCCTTTGGTTATTTATTATTAGCATATACAGCGAGTTTCTTTATTTCTATAGATTGTAATGACCTTATATATTAGCCCCGGTTTAAAATATTACGTTTTTTTCGCATAAAATCACTTTATTATGATGACGCTTTATGATGATATACGTTTGAATATTAATCTGTGAAAAATGTATTTCACAATCGCCCAATAGTTAACAAATTAAAGCGTTTTTCTTCATAATTCTGTATATAAAATCATATTAATAGTAATTGCTTGATGATAACTATTAAGTTATTCTTTGAGGCGTGAAAGTTTTAGCCCGAGGATACTTATTGGAAGTCCCATTTCAAACCAAAGTACTATAAAGAACTAATACAACTATAATAATTTACTTATCAGGAAACCGGTTATGAAAATAGGTTGGTAATAGCCTATTATTTATAGGCTATTTAATAAACCTTCCAGATAGCTTCATTAGTTTTTTTAACCAATATTTTATTTCAAAATGAGACATTGAACATACAGTATGTTACATACTGTATGGCCCACACAGTATGGGGTAAAATAACATGCTTCTCGCTATCTTAAGTTTTGTATTATGATAAGCTGAAAAGCGAGAAGTGCGTTATTATACCCCATACTGTATTATACCCCATACTGTATACCCCATACTGTATTATTATACCCCATACAGTATGGGCCATACAGTATGAGTCATACTGTATATATTCGGTTAGAGCTGTCATATACCGAAGAATAACTTAATAGTTATAAACCGATTCTTAGTAAATAAAATAATGGCTCATGAATTCGACGCAAACCTCCTACATTCGTCATTTGATCACTTGAGAATTGCGTCTAATTCATCAGTAATATCCTGTATGATTAAGATATTATAGGGTATTAAAAAGATAGATATTATAAGGTCGCCTGTAATAGGATGTATGTAAAATAGTCTCCTTGTTGAGCGACTTGATTTTTTCTAGTAATAGTAGAATATGCCCTGGTCTGGACTGTACTGCGCTTTTGTCTGACTTTTAAACTCGGATTTTGACATTTTAATTGCCAAACTAATTATTCCGTAGACTCAAAGTCAATTTTTATGTGGCCCAATTTCTTTTCCGTGACCTTGGAATTACGCATTGTAAGTCAAGACTTTAATTTTAGATTTTAAAATCTCAATTTATACATTGCTCTGGTTTATTACTGGGGGTAAATTGTTAAAGTGGTTATATCGATTTTGAAAAAAAAATTACCCTAGGTCGATGTTCTGCTGTCACATTGAAGTTCGCGTCTTTTTTTGTTAAATTTATTTTTTGGGCTTCAAGGCCAATAGGTCTGGTGTACGGAAAAACATGCAGAAGGCCCTTCACGACAAAATCGATCTAGTATTTCTTCTTCTTTTATATATATTATATATATATACATATTTATACACTTCATGTTTAAGTTAAACTTTAATATTTTCCAAGAACGAACAAATAGACACGATCCGAAAGTAAATATTTAAAAAAAGAAGCAGCAAGGTCAAAATGTAACAAGTCTAGTTAATGATTTTTTCCCGTCGGTCGTAATCCCCAATTAAAGATAAATTTCTCATTGGTTTCACCACAAACAAAAATAGTAAATGGATTAATGAACGCATTTTTTTTTCTCGTTAGTGTTTTGATATATCCTTTCGAATATTAAGTCGTCCGTTCGATTTATGAAACTTTTTTTCACAATTGCGTTCGGATGATGCTGCAAAAATCGGGGATAGACAAAGAGTCTAATTTGAACACCAAATTTAGAAAACCTTAAGGTTTTGTGTAAAAAAATGAAAATTGTACCCGATTTTTTATTGTTGTCAAGTGATAGTTCGTGTTCCCTACAGTGTAGGGCCTACATTTGTGTTTGTAACCATTTACTCCCAGGAGAAATTTGCACGAATTTCTCTAAACTGCCCAATAGCCGATAAACTGCCGATGGAATGGGTTTAACAAAATTTTATGAAAAAAAATCATGTTTTTGATGACCATAATACGTTATATCGTATTATAGTTATGTTTTTGGTGTACGTTATGATTTTTAACGATTTGAATTTTGACGAAATTCTATATACACTGGTTAATAGTTTTAAAGACTATATAATATACAAAATTAAACAGTGCGTATTAGCCTGTTAAAAGACACATCAATTGAAATGAGTTTTTTGAATGAGTTTCGTTGAGCACACGTATATATTTTATACCGTTTTTAAGGTGATAATATGGCAATTATATAATATTTAGTATTTAAAAGTCATCAATCAAATATTTCAACTCAGGCTTTGGTTTTAACGATTATTAAATTGGCCAAAATCAAGGTCGAGGTGGGGGTGTCTAGTAAGGACGTAGTCGAAGACGCTCTCACTGTTTTAATCTGTATTTGATAAAAATAATTAAATATAAAACGAATGCACGAGAACAAGATCACTTGCGTTTTGGTAGAATCCTTAGAATAGGCACTTGTCAAGTATTTTGTCACCAAAAAAAAGTATTTCAAATAAAAATACTGACATGCTGAAGCTTAACCAAGGTTTTAGTATAAACTTGCAATTTTGTATTTATACCACAGTCGGGCCCTGTAAAACCCAAAACTATATTTCTTTGTAAAAAAAAGTCGAAATTAAATGTCGGACGTGTTGTATGCAAATTCGTCAGTAATGCACTTTGCTGTATTATAGGCGTATTAAAATGTCAGATTTAATATTTCTTGTTAAAATGGTGTGGACCTTTTTGAAATTAATTTTTGCCCATGTAACAAGGGGCATGTTTCGTATTATTAAATTGCTTTTAATCGCCCTTTATATTTATTTTCAAATAAGACGTATCCATATTGATAACGAGACATTTTGTTATTACGTTATGAACTTGTACGAAATTTTGACATTGACATAAGTTTGATTTTTGGGCTTAGAGAGAATCTATCCGAAATTAATAGTCAAAATTAAAGTTAAAGCAATAGTATAAATAAAGTATTTTTGTCACAAAGTTTAATGATATACGGTATATTATATATAATACAAGTATAAGATATACAGTCTATATTTATCATCTATAAAACATGATTTTTCCTTTCGTAGCCCAACTTCCCGTAAAACTATATAGTTATAATTAATAACTAATTATTTCTGCATAATTATACTTATTTCTGTGTATGTCGATATTATAAATATATATGGCGGACGTTGTTGTACGTTGAAAAAAAAATTCAATGCACTTTGTCGGCATTATAGACGGGATTAAGTGGCATATTTAATGTCTCGACCATAGAAATAATCAGTAGAATTTTCTTGTGTTATATGATAGTATAGGATATATTTTGCCTTTGACGGTAATTTTTCTACTTACAGTATGAGTTAAGTTTCACTGTAACATGATTCATTTGTGTTAATTCAGAGTCACAATGGAAAGAATGGAAGTCACGGCCTCCCTAATCTTGGAATCTCGAACAGAGGAATTGTTCGACCGCCGTTGACATTCGATCCTCCTGGATCTATACAGGTAAACTGTACTTGCCACTTTAATAAGCCAGTACTGATGATTATGACATCGGCGTCATTACCGCGATAAGCCTGTCGAAACCGGCCTCGCCAACCAGCTTACGCATTTTTCGCTTTAAGGGATTACATCCCACAGTACTTAAATTGCCACCGGCTGAATCGGTAAAAAGTACAAATTAAATAACGCGTGATATCGACGATCTCATATAAAAGCGACGCGTTTTTAGTAGCTAGATAAATCAATCACGTCGCGTTCATCACTCGAAATGAGTTCGCCCCATTCACCGTGGTCTAGGTACTCCTAAAATTACATATTTTCGGTTATTCTACTTGTACTTTATACTGATTCAGACGGTGTCCTAAAATCAGATTGGCTACAGTGACACTGATTGAATTGTTACAAATTAAAATTAGAACACTAAAATGAAAAAAAGTTGATTTTTAATTTAGTTCAAAACTTTATCACTTAGTATCCGAAAGTGCTCCTACGTTTAGCCACCTACTGTATAGTGTAATAAGTTGTTTGATATTTACGACTATATAATATTTGCACATGGTTCTTTCTTCTAATTTAATACAAACTTGTTACCAAAAAGTTAAAATCTTGATATGATGTAATATTATTCGACGGGTTAGTCAAGTTAACGTGACTTACAGGGAATTTAAAAATGATTACCGTAGGAAGAACATGATTTTATTGAATCTATTTGTATAAAATAGACGAGTTATGTCATGAAGGCCTTATTAAAAGATAACTTATATAATAACGACCTGTCAATACAAGTGTTATGTAACAAAAAATTATTTTTGCTATATTTTACACTAGGCTAAATAATGTATAAGATATTTCCTTCCTAAGAAAATATTTCTTATAGAAATCCTCATTTGTATTTTTTTTTATCGATTTCTTTAAAAGATGCCGTTCAACTTTTTTCATTTACTCCTTTATTCATTCTAGATGTTACACTGTGTTCAGTTTGTTTAATATTTCAATTCAATTCGTGCCATTTAACCACCCAGTGACCACGGTGGCCCAGTATTACAAATGTCTAAATAATGCATCATTAAAATGAAATGCATGTAAATTACATTTTTAAGATGCATAATTTAGACATTTGTAATACTGAGTACCCGTGGGTATTACAATTGTCGAATATTACAAATGTCTAAAATTCGCTATGGTCAATATGATTCTAACAATTTTGTTCAGCGTCCATCGATTGGCACAATCAATCTTCCAGGTGCTTTTGGATTGGATGCCCAACGTCAGAACAGTAGTTCATCCCAGGTACATGATCGCTTTTCGCACATGTTGACGACCGTAGCGACTTTTCCTACAGTCCGTCGACACGTCTACATAGTTGCAACCTAGCTTCACGCTGACCGCTTTCATTCTAAACAAAAAAAAATATATCAATATATATATATATATATTCGCTGTCGCCAGGTTTACTTTTTTCGCCGTTTTTTCCTCTATTTTTTCGCTCTTTAGGTTCTAACATGCGGATGTAAGGTGGTTCAGTTTTTAGCTGCGGTCCTTAGGTGCTATTGCTTTTTCTGATCGGCAAACAGATACAGCACATTGAGCAGGCAAAAAGGCACGACAAGAATTTTGCGGTAAATCCTTTTTTTGGGGCTACCAACCGTTTATCTAAATGTGTAAATGGTATAACACGATTGCTTTAAGTGTTTTTTAGACAAATAAGGGTTACGTTAACTCGAATATATTTCGTATACTTGCAAACAAATATATTTAGTCCTTGGTTGAAGAAACATAAAACATATTTCGTAAACGAGTTTAAAAACAGCAAAAGTTGTGCATACTTTTTTTTTGGTATCGAGTTCAACGCGGATAACCTTAATATGTTCCTCCGCAAGAGGTCTCTCAAGAGCTCGCGACCGAAATCACGCTGGTAGTTTAATTCTAGAATATTATTTTCACGGTGGTTTTTGGGAATTTAACTCCCCGCTATCTCCGAAAGCAATTTCTCTCGTCGATTCGGCCCGCGTCATCTGGTACATACATGCTACGAACATTGTGACTTGCTTTTTTTCTTAACTGTAAAATTGTATGCTTTTTTTTCGAAGTGCTGATTACTGTTTGTGAGTTCCATAAAGATTCGATTGTTTTTCATACTCGAACAAGTAAATATCGTGTAAAATTTATAAAATTGTGTCAAAACCAATTATAGGACTGTTTGTGTTTGTTTTTTTCCATGAAAGCTATGCGTAATTTTATGAAACTGCAGTGGAGATTATGGGCGCCCTAATTTCGCGGCATTTTTCATAAAAAAAACTACGTGATTTTTCTTTTTGTAACCAAAAACTTTGTTTGTTTTTAAAGCTAGAGTCCGGAAAATTAAATAAAAAAAATATGTTGTTTTTTTTCTTCGTAATCTGAATTGATGTATTGTATTTAGCTAACGCGCTAGTGTATTCACTGTCAGGAAGCCTTGACTGATGCTGTCATTCCAATTTGTGCTGTTCTGATTTGCCAATGCTTCGCCTTTAATATAAGACCATGAATTGAGTCTCAACGCTAATGATTAATACATATTTTAATTTAACATATCCTCGCAATTTTAGTTTTTAGAAAGCAGAAAAAAAAACACCAAGAAACAAAAAAAAATCTATACGACAATAAATATTATTAATCAGAAGTATTATCCTTTTTTTGCGTCTCAATTATTTAACATACGCTTGCTTCGAACGCTTTATAAAAAAACGCTATTTCGCTTAATAAAACTATTTCGCTTAATTGAACTTATCATAATTATTAAGAAGTTAGTTCCAAGAGGCGGTCCTCTGCCCTATAACAAGTGTCCATTAACGAGTGTCGACAAGCTGGCAGAACAGAACGGACATAAAGCGGAGTTACAAGCATTAAGACAAGAAGCTAACCGTGGCGATGAGATACATACGGGCTATAGAATTATATAAATGTATTATAAATGTACTAGGGACAAATTGGGAACATTATGAACTGTTGGAACTTTCAACTCTCATTTTTTTTTTCACAAAAACGCATAAAACACAACATTGGGCACAACTTGATTTCGTCGAATACAAAAAAGGGCGAAAACTGACAATGGCCAAATCTGAAAAGGCGTCCATTTTCGAAAAAAAATATATTTTTCGCCATTTTTAAACATTGACCTTGAAAAATGGCCGAAAATGTTTTTTACCAAAAATGAAACCATACTCAAGTTTTGATCGTTTCAGTTTTACGCCTTTTGCGATTTCGCCCTTTTATTTTCGGTATTTTGAGGTTTCGGCATTTTCTGTATTCGGCCAAAGCAGGTTGTGCCGAACAGAGCCACGTGCAGCTGGTTTTATCCAAAAATGAAAATGAGAAAACTTCCTTCAGTCCATACAGTCTTACGAAATAGGGATGGGAAACACGTGGGATTCGGAGAAGTGATGTGTTGGAAACTGTGTAGATAAATCGAATAGTTTATTCCGTATTATGGCTGATCTGGGTCCCACACGTTTGTCTCCCGATTTTTTAAGACTGGGCCAACGGGAAGAAATTAAGAAGTACTAAAAACCTATAGTCGGTTCGGTACGTATTTTAAGGAAACGGGTGCCGATTTTAATAATTTTGGAAATGGGAATCTTAGGTACCACTTCATTTAGGAGAAAATTACTTATTCCTTAAATTTCGCTGACAATTTACTTAGTTAGCTGGTACCGTCTTAAAACGAATAACGCACAAACCGCCACACAAAACGTAAAAATAATAATATGGGCCCGTAGGGCCAATTGTTTAAAAAACTGTTTTAGCCAAGTTGTAGAGCTCAAAAAGTTAGTAATGTTTGGAAAAAGTTCTGGAAACGTCTGTAACGGGTTCTAGAATTTTTGAATGTTGATTCTTACGGACCTTCAACAAATTCTAGAAATTGCTACGGGCATTTTTCGAACTTTCTTTATCACATATTTTCTAAATTTGAGCTCTACATTTCGGCCAAAACAGTTTTTAAGTTCGTGTGGTCTTTTATACGTTAATCCTTTTAATACTGTACCAGTTGGTCATATCTATTGAACTTTAGGCTAAATGGTTAATGTGGGCCGGGAACTCGAATATCGTGTCATGTTAGCCTTATACGACCTTCAGAGAACTATAGGAGGATTTTCAGGGAATCCAAAATATCTTCCTATACAGTTTTTGGAAGTTGATTGGAATACACTTGATTACAAATTCGATTTGTCGTGCGCAAATTGGCCTTATAGCTTGGATTTCAACAAATGCCCACACCTAATGAACTTTTTATTAATCGTTTAAGCAAGAGAAAATTTGAGCTGGGAATAAACACCTTAGTTTTAAGTTAACAAACCTAACAAAATTTGGATATTGAAGCAATCTGAATAAGGTCCAGGGTCTTTCGATGCGCACCTATTTTATGTGAATATATCTTGGTATGGACCTTTTTGACAAAGATCTTTTTTCCGAAAACCTTTCTAAATATAATTAAGGAGGTTTTTCAGAAAAGGGCATTGCTGAAAGACGTGCGCATTAAGAGATATTCACAGAAAAGGGGTGCACAAGGAGAGACCGCTGACTTAATAAGAAAATTTCACTCAATATATCGGTCTCCCAAATGAACTGGTACCAAATTGTGCAATTTTTGAATTTGCCAATTTCCTTAATTTTTTAATTGGAGTTAAGCCCGACAGGGTTATTCTATAGCATGTATCCAAATTGTTAGTTTGAACAGTTGAACTGCGTCTATATTATGGAAAATTTTTTATATGAAAATCAGCTGCATTCGGAGCTTTAAGTGTTCAGTTCACTTAATTTAGAACATGATATAGAAATTCTTAGGATTTTATCTTTATATTCAATCAAATAGATCTATGCCGTGTCTATGAGACAAAAAACGAATTATTCATAATATACTTTATTCATCTGATATTTCGACACCATTTTCAAAGACTTTGTGACTAAATCTCAACTACGAATGAAAAAAAAACGAATTACTTCTTTTTTTAACTAATGTAATTTTTCGTTAATTTGCAACATAAATACAGCATAGATTCGAAGTAATAGGGTTGTGATGAGGAACTTGTCAGAGTGAATATATAATTTGTTTTCATTATGCCGTTTTTTAGTCAAAGGCCTTATTTCAAAAAATCCTAAGTTTGATTCATGAGTCTGATTCAAAATTAGGAATCGACTGTTTATTTCGCGATACAGAGTCGACGCTCAACTTATTTTTTTGTAAAAGATCTCATTTGGAATTTAAGAAAAAAATGTTGATTTGCAGTTTTTTTATCTAGTGATCTACACGTGATACGACAGCATGGTCATGAGTGGGAGTCACAATTTGGATCCGTTAGGTGGCCGCGGATGTGTAAATGTTATCATGGCCATCTAGCGGCTTGAAATTGGGGCTTGCAGAATATTTATGCAAATGTATTATGTTGGTATCCTGAATTTAGTTTTTTTTTTCAAAGCTCTTTTTAACCCTCATTGCAAGCCTAGTTTTTTCCCAAAAAACTCTTAGATTTTATTCCATAGCCTATCATTGTACTATTTATCAATGTCCCGATTCGTCCGAACGTTATCGAAAATAATTTTTGATCCTGGAGAATTGATGGTTGACTCGGTGAAAGACATAGATAAAAATAAGATTGCCATTCTACTAAGTGAAACTCAGGAAATTGCTTTTTACATCTTAATATTTAAAATGTACAATCGCTACATTACATTACAAATAATATTGGATATCACATCGCTACATATGTTTTTGGTGTAAATTTTAACTTTTCGACATTATTTTTTTTTTTGGGAAGTGGCCAACTCGCGTTTTTTTCGAACGCTATGGAAATTTCGTATACACGACTTGGTCACCTCTTTTCGCCAATTTTAATCTTTTTTTGTTAAATTTTTAAGGAAACAATAACCCATTTTTAATAGTTTAATATCGTTCTAGTGATCTTTCTAGTACGATACTAGTTACTAACTTTAATTTGGCCGAAAACGATTATATTGAAGGAATTCGCTCAAAATTCAAATAACAAAATGAATTTACATTTATAAGACCTAACCCGTATGTGAGCTTTCATTGTGGCAAATTTAATTAATAAAGTTTAATTGAAAAAATATAAGTCATTATTTTGAATGTCCCGAAATAAACCACAAGTTATAAAAAAAAATTACTTGAGTTTATATGAATTTTTGGAAGGGTCAAAACATCAATATCGTTGAATGACAAGCATTTCCGCCTACGAGTTAGTGATAATGAATATTCACACTCATTAAATTTATGACATCATAACTATTAAAATGGCGAACAAAATAATAAATGTGGAGAGCTAAAATTCACTTATCATAAAACGCGTTTTTCTGAAGATGTACTCGGAGTTATCCCATAAATTATAACTTATGTAAAAATAAAATACAGCGCTGGTACCGTGCTAATATGGCTGAGGTCAGACAAACCTTATCCATTCGTTTATCAGAAATTAGAAAGGTCTAAGGGCTGAACAAAGTATAAATGCAACAAAGGGGGATGTGGGTTACGTCACTCTGAAACAATTCTTAAAAATATTTTGTAATATCGTTTGCGACCAAATGTTATTAAACAAAAGGTCGCCATTGATTCCAAATCTATCACAAGATAAACAAAAGTTTGGATTTGTTGATTTAACGCTTAATGCATTTTTACGTTTTTTTATCTTTTCAATTACAGTAAGAACTACAATGCGTCAATAGTTTGCGATTATAATCGCAAGCATTTATTATTGAAACAGGAGTTTTATGGGCCATAAAATTATGGCCCATAATTATGGGTCAAAAATTTTACCAGAAAAAAACCTCCATAAATTATGAACCATAATGATAACGAAGGGAGCCATAAGTTGATTATGGCATAGTAGCAAATTTCCTTGCAATCAACGCAAACTGCAATAAATTTTCAAACAACGTTGATTCTATTGTTGCTATGCCATAATATTCATTATTGTTGAACATTTGGTCTTAAAAATAGCCCCCACTAAGGCCTGGGTTGCCTGGGCTTCTCGCAGAAAACGAATCTCGTCGATTTTTCCCAGAAATATTTTTTCAGACCATATTGGTGCTATTTGTGGTTTTCGCAGAAATTGGGCGAAACACTTTTTCTACGAAAAACGTTTTCTACGAGATGCCGCTTTGTCCTTATTTCCTGTTGAAGAGGAAAACGGGCCTATTTAACCCGTGATACTTTCCCCCAGAAACGTCCCTATTGAAAGTAAAGACTGTATATTAATAGAATTTATTATTTAAATTCGTGTTTTTGGTAAAATTCTATTATAATCAAATCGGATCTGGTATTGCTTCTTACATTGACTACACTTTGGAACAAAGTGATTAAAGCATTATCCTTATAACCCGAGGTCTTAATAATTTTTCTTTCATTGGACCAACTAACTTTCCGGCGCGATTTTCTTAAGATCATGTATAAAGGTTAACTAGACTCCCAAAATGAAATACAAAAAAGTTGTTTACGAGGGCATGGATTGTATTTAAGATTTTGGTCTCAAGCAAAGTAAAGTGCCTTTTCAAATACATGTCTAATGATTAATTTATCCGGTAATACGATTTCGTACAAATGAGCTCTATTAAAGCACTGGCTCAATTATTTCTGAATCAATTGATATTACAAATAGAAAAGCTAAGTCAATTTAGTTTTTTTTTCTTTCGTTTTACAATTCGCCACAAAATTTTGCTTCTTTTAAAAAACATAAAACGAAAATAAGAGGCTCAAGATGTACACTTAGCTACTAGGTACTGTGTGTAGTACGGTATGGTCCTATTCTAATTATGAAATAGTTTAAGAGTTCATAATACCGTGCTGTATTATATGCAGTGTTTTCTGCATGCAATAAACTTAAGTCGCTGAATTTTACCAAAAAAAATGGTTCTGTTGGATCCGGTATAAATTTGAATCGTGATGCTCTTAGCTAACCGTGAGCGAACTTTAGGACTTTTTAAGAACATTTTTTATCACGGTGATAAAAAAAAGAAATCAATGTATTTTTGGTATTTTATGAAAAAACATAAAAATTCGTTGGTTGGTCCAACGTTTTAATAATGATCCAGTGATAACGGGTAAACATGAGGGTTCGTTTTTCCCTCATCAAAAAAGTACTGTCCGATAAACTTCGCTTGAAAAATAAGAAATTCCATTTTTATGCATACAACAAACTTCAGTCGCTGAATTTAATCAAAGATATATATATTATATAATCTAAGATATATATTATATCATTTGAGAAAAAAATGTAGAATTGTGATGTTCTTTGTTCACCCTTACCCACAGTCCAAACGAGCAGCTCACTGGCAAACCGGTCGAGGCCAAGTCATGCCTCAAGGATGGCCTAATTTCCCACAAAATGGTTCTATGCCCCGCTACATGAATGAATCCCGCTATTTTTCCGCTCTGCCCATTGGCGGGCGAAATCTAGCCCTGACCGAAGGCGACTTTTCCCACATACGAGAGATTGACGGATGAGGAAAAACAAAACACACATACTCATAAACAAAAACAAACAAACAAAAAAATTGCTAACGAAAAAAAAAAACAGGAATAATATGAAATTACCGGGCGCCCAGACCTAGGTACAATCGTCCGAAGGCTTTTTGTGCTTCCCCATTACTGCTTTATATTTTCCACGTTTAATAACTTATTATCGGTTTGAAGAGTCCAGACGGAAAAACATGTCAAACAAAACAAATAAGGCTGAAAAACCTGTTTTTAGGTGTTTGTTTGCTGGACAGCGGTTTTTTGTTATCAATGCCCAAATATAATTTCCACAGTTCTTGTATTTTTGTTAACTTTCGAACACACTTCACATGTATTTATCTAACATGTATAACAAAATGATTCACCATCAGACCTTATTTTTTACATTCTTCAGCATTGGTATTCTTTGGACTTCAATATATCTGTTTTTTTGTTGCGTTTCCACACAAACATAACGGTTTTGTAAAATATTACAGTACCGGCGCCAAACTGACCAAAAGCGTCCCGATTCATAGGACCCATAAGATGCCCAAAAACAATTCTTGTGGCATTTTTTTTCTGTGTAAAATTTCGGTAAAAAAAAAACAGATTTGCGGATCAGGTTCATTTATGGGTCAATATGGGTTATGGACTATAACTTCTGCACGTATTTTCCTTCGAACATTGTGCGCTCAGTTTTTGGATTTAAAAAATCTCAATTTTACAAGCGAATTTGTGTTAGACTGTGTTTCTAAAAGCATTCCATGATTTCGACTGCTAAAATTTAATGAGGACAGTTGGCAGTACTAAAAATATTATGTACTAACTTAGTAGTTTTTTGGTGAAACTGACATTCATAAAGTGGCCTAAAAATCAGCCCAAGCACTTTTTTTTAGTATAATGTTGGACCAAGTTTATGTCCTTGAACTCTACAATTGAGCTAACGGCATAATCTTTCTAATACTTTTTGTAGTCACGATGACGATTGAATATTATAGTTTGGAGTGCTTAAAATAGATTATCATTTACTTATGTTGTTATCAAGTTTCAGCATATTTAATTGAAGTCAGTCATTGTCAAACTTATTTTAAATGGTAGAATGTTAGTCAAATAAGCTTTTAAAATCCTTTTCTGCATATCTGAGCTGTATTTTTCATTGATGAGTTATATTACAGTCTGGCCACAGTGAACACACGACCCTAAAATCGTATTCGTTTCGAAATACATATAAGTATGCTTATATCCTATAACTCTCCGGGGGCAGTGTGTGCTTATTTACCTTGACCCTCCCTTTGTTAAGTTTGTACTCCAAACTTTGTAGTCTAATTGAAAACAGAATAAAATTCTTTAGTATGAAATAATTATAGGAAAATCGTTTGATATGAAAGACAGATGTGTATTATAGCAGACGTGGGAATTTTATTCAAAGGGTCTGGGTAGGTAAGCGCAAATTGCAGCCGAGATTTAAGAAATAGTATAAAAGTTTTTTCCCTTTTTTGGTCGGTTTTGAACGAACAAATATCATTCAAATTGTCCACTATATAAAACTTATCAATGTTTTTACCAATGACAAGCGGTTATTATTTTAGTTTTTGGGTATTTTCTGATTCCCTTTCGTGAAAATTCCCAAGATTGTTAGAATAATTAACGCAGAATTTAAACACCCTTCGACCGCTCTGACATGTATCGGTTAATTATCTTTAAACCCCTTAAAATTTATGGAAAGTCCGAATAAATCGAGCTGTTAACGGTCATCATAATAATATAAGGTATTANACACACGACCCTAAAATCGTATTCGTTTCGAAATACATATAAGTATGCTTATATCCTGTAACACTCCGGGGGCAGTGTGTGCTTATTTACCTTGACCCTCCCTTTGTTAAGTTTGTACTCCAAACTTTGTAGTCTAATTGAAAACAGAATAAAATTCTTTAGTATGAAATAATTATAGGAAAATCGTTTGATACGAAAGAAAAATGTGTATTATAGCAGACGTGGGAATTTTATTCAAAGGGTCTGGGTAGGTAAACGCAAATTGCAGCCGAGATTTAAGAAATAGTATACAAGTTTTTTTTCCTTTTTTGGTCGGTTTTGAACGAACCAATATCATTCAAATTGTCCACTACACCGGGTGCGCAGTTATTGGGCGTCCAGTTATCGTGCGGTTATTTTCCATATTTTTGGATATATATGACCGAATTTTCAGCTCTTGCTGTTATCGGGCACCCTCGTGCTGTTATCGGGCGGTTTTTTTACCTTATTGCGCTTCCGCCCTGAGCAGTTATCGGGCGCCGATTAAGGTTTTTTGTCGCGAAACCCGCCCGATAACTGCGCACCCAGTGTATATAAAACTTATCAATGTTTTTACCCATGACAAGCGGTTATTATTTTAGTTTTTGGGTATTTTCTGATTCCCTTTCGTGAAAATTCCCAAGATTGTTAGAATAATTAACGCACAATTTAAACACCCTTCGACCGCTCTGACATGTATCGGTTACTTATCTTTAAACCCCTTAAAATTTATGGAAAGTCCGAATAAATCGAGCTGTTAATGATCATCATAATAATATAAGGTATTAAATAGGCTCATAACAGTTATTTTTTATTTCGTTTGATTTTTGGCTTTTTATTGTTTGTGTGGAGAACGGAAAACGGCTGAGAAATCTTTTAGACCAATTATATATATTTCACTTTTTCTACATTGCCTGTATGCCATACAGTGTATGGAACTTGGTGAAACCAAAATTTCCATTATTAATCAAATAACAATTTAGTATCAAAAATACTCAATAGTAATGAACTGTTCTTGGTGCTGCTATATACGATTTGTTTAGTTTTTTTTTTTCTTCTCAACTCCGTATTTACCCTTAAACAGTATCATGGTTGATCGGCACCGACTGATTTGGGAGAAGATACGATAGGTAAATGTTTGTATGGTCAAACTTTTGGAATCGTAATTTCAACTACAGTTTTTCGAATTTTAAATTCATGAAAAGACCTATCATTTTTCGAATGATAACAACCAAGATATAATAATTGAAATTGGTGTAATAATCTTTATTGACATTTTACAGTGTGTAAAAGTTTATAGAGTTTTCGGCCATCAACATTATTGATAATTATTGCGGAGCGAGTCATAGCTTCCATACTGTACGATTTACCTGTTGTGCGCAGTACCATATTGTTCAGCGCCGGTTGACCTTACAATCCATGTAAAAAAGTGTTTCGAGAGTATGCTTCTGTCCATAAGGCCTCGTCTGTCTCAGCATAAAAATCGATTCATCCGAAAACTCAGTTCAAAAAAAAAATTCTCGTAGAAACAAAATTGTTCCCCTAAGTGGGGTCATTTACGCCCACGCACATCTGCTGACAGGCGTGACTATATTCTAGACTAATCAAAATATTTTCAAGCGACTATTATTTGACAATGGCCTT
This sequence comes from Oikopleura albicans, assembly GCA_004367875.1. Classification (NCBI taxonomy): domain Eukaryota; kingdom Metazoa; phylum Chordata; class Appendicularia; order Copelata; family Oikopleuridae; genus Oikopleura; species Oikopleura albicans. The sequence goes on from SCLG01000378.1 coordinate 94,565, forward strand.
ATAGACAGAGCCATTCCTTAATAGCAAGCAAAATAGAACATCAAGACCAGTGAATCGATTAAGAGTGTCGTGTCTATATAATTGGCTAGTGTAGTTATTATATCGAGGATTTCCGACGTTTTTTTTTTGGTAATTAGTCGAGTCTTACATGTTTCATTACTGGCCCAAATGTCATACTTCATACTGAAAAACCCAGTTTTATCTAGAAACTTTAACTACCGAGCCCATGTTATTTTAGACTACTTCAATTGTGCACATTGAATATCAACCTAGGTGTTTTTTTATAAAACACATTTTTTTTGCCGAAATAATTACCACCGCTCGGAGCCCCGTTATAATTTCGCACTAGACAAAACGACTGTAGGGAAACTTGTGTTATAACTTTGTAAAGGTTGTCGATATTTTTTTTTCTAATTTGTCAAGTTGGTGATAGTTCAAAACTCACACCTAGTGGCAAAAGTTTAAAAATAAAACTATCCATTTAGAATCTACATATTTAGAAATTTAATTTCAATTTGCCATTTAGAATCTGAAATTTAGATTACAGTAATCCATCACCTAAAGACCGTTCAGTTCCGAGATATATGAATGTTTAAACGGTTATATAAAATGTAATCTGTTTAAAGTTAAAAAATAAAAATAAAAGTTTTCCAGGAATAATAACATGAAAAGTTTTCAAAATTGAACAATATCTGGCGAAAAAAGTGTGTTCCTGTAAGAAAAATTCAGTGTTTAGGAAAAAAGACTCTTTCATTTAAATTAGTCGATTTTACTTTAATAAAAATAACATTTCCGTGGCCTTAACCCCAGAATAGAAAAATATAGTTCAATTAACTCCCAAATTGTTTTATGATCATTTTTTGTCGTTTATGACTTTTTCATCTATATTTTTTAACGAAAAGCATAAAATAAAAATGTGATGGAATAAATACTGTATTAGTTTTCTGCGTTTTTGGGACTAGGGTCGTCCAAATAATGCCCTATTTTTCACAATGAACAGTTCGAAGAGGGCCCGAGCGGTCAAAATTTGGTTCTGTTTTTTTATTTGGAACCCCCTTGTGTACCGACTTCCGGTTAGGATTCTTTTAATTATTATATTGATAATAAGCCGACGGACCCCATCGTTCTCTAAACCAAATGGCGTGTGAGATTTTCGAAAATTCGAAAACTAAGTTTGTTTTTCAATCTCTCATGGCCAACCTAGTTATTATAATTTTATATATTTATGTTAATTTGACCTGAATCATGTATTTGTTTTAAAAGTTCAAACGTGTCAAAAGTTCAAAAAAATTTTTCTGTCGTGTTCCCTTTTATTAATTAAAAAATGATATACGTATACTAATTTTAATAACATTTAAATTGTTCTCTTTGGTTGCGTAACATTTGATGATATTTATTTTATGTTAATATTACAGAAACAAAATGTTTTCGACCAACATGTTGGCTAGATTCCCCATAAAACTATTTTCAGGACAGTACCAAAAAATTATTAAAAATAATAAAAATATATATATACAATATTCGTGAGTTAACCATCTACCATTTATTCAATTGTTACGCCATGCCAAGAGTCAACTGTTCAGTTTCAATTTATGAAACTTGTTAACATTAGAACGGGATATCCGTTAGTTTTGTGCAAGTTATTTATGTTGAGGTTTTGGTCGAGAAAATTAAAAAAAAAACTGACCGATTCTGACTTTCTTTTGCTAGTTGTCTTGGTACGAGATCTGTAAAACAAAAAATTATTTCACTAATATATACATAAATCAATTCGAATTTGCCAACTTCTCGAGTATTTTCAGGAACTAGTCATTATTTAGATCAAACAATTATCGCCTTTGATTGTTCATGCAGGCTACAAAACCTTTTAATAGGCTTTCAGAATTTTGTATGGCATTTGCAACTTATTATGTACCGAAGAGGTCTTTGCAGTGGTGCCAGCATTAAAAAATCTGTAGTATATTACCGTATGACAGCGCTCAGACTGCAAGGCTTTGAGCAATTTTCCTAGGTTTTGTAACGCTATTATGACGTGACCGTTGCTGTTTGAGCGATGTCATACGGTATATTATCTCATAAGGTTTTTGTTACATATACTGTATATTAAACAGAAAAAAAACTCAAAATGGGATTTAACTCCCGAAACTCAGTGGTTTATGGTTTATAAGAAATGTGAGTCAAAATTAATATGTTTTAATCATAATTAATAAAGTGTTTTCTATACCTGATTCTTAAACCTGATTCGACGCGGCGCTCGTTAGCTCCATAGATTGGCTACTTTTTGGCGCCTCTTGTGTCTGGATTCACGTATCACCGTTGGCCAATAAAGTACTTACTATAGACAGTATATATTATGGATCATATAGAATTTACTCCCTGTAATATAAACAGTGTGGGTAGATGACGTGCGTTAAGGTTTTTTCTTCGGACGAATCAGCACCTATAGACTAGTGTTAGTTTGAGTTTGTACAGTTTTTCATATACACAGGGTGCGCCCTTATGTTTCACAAACAAATGGTAAAATAGTTAAACATAATGGCCCGAGCGGGAAAAATTGAAACATAACGGCGTAGGGTTTAACATATAAAGATACGTATAAGGGGAAAATATTTTCTCAAAAAAGTGAAACAAAACAGTACGGGCGAGAAAAAAGTGAAACATAACGACGCACCCTGTGTATTTCGTTTAAAACAAAGAAATCCCCCAAAGGCGCCCCTATAAATTGTTTACATTTGGTACGACATTCGGAAAATGGACCTATGAGTCATAGGCTATGACGTGTCGAGTTATGTCCATTCAAACATGGCGGCGCTATTTTTCCAAGAAAAGTAAAAAAAAGGAAATGTTTTTTCAGGGAAATTCCCCGACAGTTGATATATAAATATATTACTAAGTTTGAAATTTTCCCTGAAAAACCTTTTCTCTGGAAAACTTTTTCTGTGAAAGACCGCGCTGTCTTCAAACAGTAGTAAGCAATGGTCTCTACGAGATTCTGTAATATTAATATATGATGCCTAAGATACCTATATTTTATTAGTACATGTTAATATATATGTGTTAATTATATGTGTCGCACATATAATATATGTATAACGTGGTATATATCTATATATTGATTTACTTGAATTATTCATTTATAAAAATAATTTTCTTTTTTTCTACTTTTGAATAAAATTAGAAGGACGATACAGTATAAAGTAAATGATGGAAAAATCTTTTGAGCTTGCGTGCTTGTACTGACAGTGATAACATCAAGTGTACTGTACAATTGCGTCGTACGATCGCATAATCTATGTACAGTTAAAATTATTACTTTTTTCGAAGTACATGCTTTTAATCAAAACAAAGGGTAGACAGGTCCATTGCTTTTCAACTCGTTTTTTTTGGTAGCAATATGTATTAACTAAGAAATGTGCTCGTATTTAGAATGTACACCACCTGACGGTTTATATTACCACTTTATGGACCAAAGCGAATCGAGGTTTCCAATTATTTTACGAAATACCCTGACCAGTTATCTTACCAAAGTTGGGTTATCTTACCGCTTTTTACCGTTATAGAGGTAAGATAACCCGTCAGGTGGTGTATATAATAATTATATAATGTATAATTTATGGGTATTTTTGTATGCATTATTCGCGTAGTTTTCGATAACTAGTTTGATAATTTTCCTTATTTTTACTTTGGTAATCGTACATTCATGAACCACAGTATGTAACATGTACTAGACTGAATAATTGACATTTATTTTTGGTTGGAAACTGGTAACTGGTCCAATCAATCGATAGGATTTTTTAAGCGATGTTTTTTCGTTTTCGGTTGAGGAAAGACTCACATAAGAGAACCCGATGCTTTGTTTTTACAAAATCAACGGTACTATTACTTACTATCTATACATTATTAAAAAACTCCGGTACTGAACAATATCTCGAAAACCACCGGGGTTCATTTGCATGTATCAGTGCTTGTAAGGGCTTGTATCTTTCGACCATATTTGTAACGATTTAAACCTTGATACTTAATGTGCGGTCAAAAAATAGTTGATACAAAATAAACAATAAAAATAAAATGAGAAGCTAGTCAATTTACGTGACTATATATAAGTAAAGTATATTTTAATTCGTGAATTTCACCAACCTTTTATTCATAATACTATTTCAGTATTATTTCTAAAGAAATATTGTGTTAAACCATTCAAGTGAATACAATTATAGGGAAACTTTTTCAATTACATATTATAAAGAAAATATCTATCCGATCGGAATATAATATGTATAGCCGGTAAATAATTCTGATCAGTAATTTTTTTGTAAATATGATACTTATTTACAAAAAAAATACAGAACAGAATTATTTAGCGGCTATACCTATTATATTACAGTCCCGACCTTCCAATTGTGCAATTTGCGTTTCCGAAAAACGTGCACAATTGGGAAGTCGTGCACAATTAGGCATTCGTGCACAATTAGGCAGTCGTGCACAACTAGGCAGTCGGACAAGATGGTACACAATATAACTCAATTGTACATTGAATATTCTCCCAAATTGGAGGGTCCTTAAAATACAGAAAGTTCAGAATATCCGTTTTGACGGTTTTTGTTGGTCCACAAACGGGGGGATTAAGGAGGGATACGAAACGCGAAATCATTAGAATATATGCGGATGATAAATAATCTAAATTTGCTCGGATGATAAGTAATCTTTTTAAGAATGCGATTTTACTTTTTCGACGAAATACTATAATTGGACGTGTTGTTTTGTGGACAAAGGCGATCAACAAGCGTATAAAACTAGATATGGTATTTTCAATAGATAATCTAGCCCTTCCAAAATTTACGATAAGAGCCTAGTTAAAACCATAGTGTAAGGATAATAGTGTTGTCATAACATAGAACCATACAACGCCATTATTTGGTCGTACGAAAATAGTAAGGCGGAAAGGCTTTAACTTGTAATATCACATTAATCATGTATAGATAGCTTGTGGTCTGTTAACTTTCATGCTACAGGGCTGAAAACATAAGCGAAATAAGGACTGTAAATTCTATACAAGAATTAGATTTTTTTTATTTTTTTGGCTGTTTTCAATTTTCACCAACCCACGGGGTCTTTTCTACGTAACAAATTTTAGCCAGGAAAGGGATGTTTTTGACTGTTTAAAGTTTAAACTTTGAACAACCAGCCAAATAAGTATGTCATTTTGACTATTGATAAATTAACTATTCATTTTAATGCCCACGTTTTTAGCCGAAAATTACAAAGAATGAATCAAAGCTCAAAATCAATAAAAAAAAAACGAATTAGGTTTTCAATTATAGTTTTGGAATGATTGATGAAAATAATGAAACGGGCACAAAATTTAAAAGAAATATGTATAAGCCCAAATTAATATGTTAAGGCGGACTTTTTATGTTCATAAAGGGAGGACTTACAATTATTACGCTATATATCATTTTTTCCCAATATGCGAGGTTTTTTTTTATTTACTACAGTATTATTTTAGCCAACAGTATTTATAGTTTAGCCCACACGGTGGCCGATCATACATTGACAAACCTTGACCAATTACTTTGCCACTTTTTGTATCGATAAACGCCCTACTCAATTATCTTAACGAAGTAGCAAAACATTTGTGAGGATAAGTTGTTTATTTTATCTAGGGGCCACCTTCTGGCCAAAGTTAGACAGTTTTTTTCTTATAATTAACACATTGTTTAAATTTGTGTCCAGAAATAAAAAAAATATTTTTTTTATTTAAAAGGATACTTGCAAATGACACGAGACGTTGTACATCTAGTATATTTTTTTTAAATTCCTGAATATAAGCACTCAGACTAAGCAATAGATCACATTGAAAAACAGAATACTACGGTTGCCTAGAAAAAAGTGGTAGTAAGATAGCGTCAAGGAAGTTCGGGTGCAACTACGCGGTCATATCTTTCCCACTCTCTCTCTTTCTACTCTCTCTTATTTTTTTTTTATCTTTATATATTTTTTTGATCATTAGGTGGACGTCTATACCGAAAACATGCGCGACTATGGAGTAACGGAACCCAGCTACCAAATAGACATTTCCCCGGCAGCGCAAAATCGTTTGGATCACTTGCGACGGGAGGCTGAATCGGGCCAACTGTCCGTTACCTCCTTTATCCGTCGCGCGTGCAAAGTATTTTTTACGCTTGAAGAAGTGTCCCGCGGCGGCATTGGCTTGCTGGACGAGAAGAAGTTAGATATGATTCTGTGTGAGTCACGCCGCTACTATCCGGAAAAGGCAACCGAATCGCTCGTCCGGCGAACCATTTCAACCTACGTGTGTCAAACGCGCGGTCAGATGAGGGCACAGGAGTCGCACATGCAATCATACCCACGGGATCGGTACTCGGGACTAATCCAGAACCATCCCCAACTCATTCAACAGTTTAGCCCATCCCTTTCCTTTCAAAATACTGCTAAGAAAAGTACCGCACTTCGTATTCCGTCTCCCAATGTCCCCATACACAAGTCGATTAATATGTACGCACATGACAATAGGGCTAAATTCCACCACTATTAGTCACTACCACTAACGGGAGCACTAAACGGTGAAAAAAAAATGTTCAAGGATCCCATTTACAAAAACAAAAATTATATTTTACCTATCTCTTCCGTTAATTCACTATGTTTTCCAGCAGCTAGGAGGATCAATATAGTCCCGCTTGTGTGAGTCGGGCTATTTGCTATCGATTTTTATCGATGCCATCATTAGCTGTGTGCTTCGTGCCCAAACATTTTATACCGTACGATAACTTAATTTTTTATATTTATATTTTAAAAATAGTTTCAAGATTTTTCCCCCTTTTATTTAGCTTAACTCCGACGGGAAAATCTCGGCCGCAACTTATACACAACATTTTTATAGGGCTTTAATAGATAACGTTACTTGATAGTCACATTCTTCCCTGTCGGAGTTAAATCAACAACATTGAACTAGTCGCTGCTGTCTTCTTTTTTTATTCGAAATTCGTATGGTGTGCCCAATCTACTGCTAAAAAGTAGCTTAAATTATCTTGCACACTTTCAGTATTCAAGTGTTTCTCCTAGAATTTTCAATGACGGGTCTCTTATTATACATATTTATATATTGCTTTTCTTTTTTATATATATTTTGGTTATATATATTTTTGGTTCACTCTTGGTATGCAGTTTCCGTGATCTGGTAGTCTTTAAAAAATATTTTATCCAGAAAAAGTTCCTTTGTTCGACATGTATCGTCCATTATAAGTTCAAACCAACATTCAAAGTTCATAGTTTTCTTTTTGTTTTTTTGAAAAAGAAATTTTGTGAAATTTCGTTGCCGAGAAAAAAAAGTACATATGTAGACAAGGAAATTATTTTTACTATTTTTTTTGTATCTCTTTATCGCATTGCGTGGCCTCGATGAGTACAGACTGATTAATACGAGACTTATTCTTCTTATATTTGTATTGTTGTTGTGAGTGTTTGCTGTGCTTTTTTTTGCTTGGAGATTACAAAAAAATTGCAGGACCCTAAGCCGAAACCGTATGGCCTTACGATCTCGCTATACATTGTTTTGCTCGGAATGAATTGCTCGGTCGTTAAGCTATACCTAAATTGTGTTTTCGGTGTATTTGGCCATGTTTAATTTATAATTAAAATGCTTTATGTGTATGGATAGATAAATGACACTCACTGATTTTTGGACAAATTTGTTCAATGCGAAAAAAAGTGTTGTTATAAAGCTTGTTTTCGTTTTTATGCCGATTAATCCAAAAATCAGTCTGTGTCCAATAAACCCTAAATGAGGCGAAAATCTATGTGGTCAGAATTGTAGCTTGGCTAATCGCATTTCTACTTTTTAGGACATGCCGTCTGATGTGGAAGCATTTCGAATTGCAATACAAAAAACGGCCTCAAATATTTCTGATAGTTTAAGTGGACAGTTTAGTGGACATGCTGGAAGTTCCCTGTACCAAAATGAGTCCCTCGCCCTGTCCTTGATAAAAGATCAGTTAAAAATCATTGGCGATGCAAAAGTCGCGCCACCGCCCGATTCGTTGCGCGCGGAGAAAGAGCGTCTGTTAGCGCGCGCGCTACCCGACGCGGTCGCCGCCGCCTCGAACTGGATTCATTCGAGTGGCATGTACGGGAAGCCACCGTCGCGCTTTATTCGGGACATAACTCGCATCATTTTTGACCCGTCCGAGCTGGCCCTTAATCGAGTCACCACCCTAGACAAACAGTGGGTGTCAGTTATTTGCCAGCGAGCGTCGGAGGCCTACCCGGGTCATACCCACGCGACTTCGGGCGCCGTCCGGAACATTATTTCCACCATGTGCTCCGAAGCCCGGGTATCACTTGGGTACAATAAAAATAAAAACTCCCGTAAAATTGCATCGTCACCTTCCCTCGTTGATCCAAAGTCACTTGGGTATTCCCGTAAGGCTTCAAAATCCCATGATTTTCAGGTGTTGAAACTTGAATATTGAAATGTACAGGATTTCCGGGAAAATCAATTTGGAACTAAAGGGGATAATATTCAGTTTGGGTTTGAAATAGAAAGAAGTTTTACTGGTCAAGCTTAGCTTCAAATGAAATTTCCCGGAAATACGACGGTGTCCACTTTACACTATAGCCCGCTTAAATACTACAGCCCCCCATTTTAGCAGAAAATTTACATGTAATTCTTTCTCTCTGCCAAAATTTAGCTCACAATTCTTGTCATGTAGATGTCATTGATACAGTTCATTAGCTTGACAAATTACACCAGATTTTTCAGGGTCCTGCTTTTTTATCCAATACCTGACTCAACCGTAAAGAGACATTTCACAGGAAATTGTACACGCTCTCCCAATTGCAGTATTTTCCTGATTTTTGAGTTAGATATAACCGACGTAAACAATTATGATAACAAAATTTCAAAAATAATCTCCTGTGGAATCAGTACAAGAAAAAAATGTGATTAAAAGTGCTTATTGAGAAACAATCGATGGTACATTTTGTATTTCTAAATATGTACTGTACACATTGTACACCCAGCGGATTTTTTGGCGGAAGGGCGTATTTAAAACAAAATAATTTTAAAACTTGTTATAAAAAGTACCCCGGCAATTTATATTTTAGAAAAAAAAAATCACCTGGTTTCTAAACATATATCTTAACAGTACATAATAGCTAGAGCCAGTGGGTTTTTGGGGGATCAACCAATAGGACTAATGTGCATTTCTCCCAGATTAACGAGTAAAAGATGTATTTTAAATATCTTACGTACGAATTTGTCTCTCTTTTGGCACCACCATTTCTATGTAGTATGGAGCAATCTTACACGGTAAACTAGCACATCAATTTTAATTTCGTCTTTACGGTGCAGATAGAAGTCTTATTTCGGTGAATGAATTTTCTCCGAAAACACGGATTTTAATTCCTTTCTCTTTTTATTTTAACCAATACCTTTTGCTAAAACAATAGTTGCTCAAGTATATATGATTCCGTGTTTGATGAATTTCATGATGTTACTGCCGAGCAAACGCTTTGACTAAAAATGGGCAATGCCGATATTACCTTCATTACACTTGCGGGACGTCTCCCTTTCAAGGTTACCCCATGTTTATTTACAAGTGCCCATAAAATAATATATGTGATCCGAGGTTAAACTATTAATTAAAATCCTGCTAGTTTTTTTTTATTTATTTATTTGAATTGAGGAAAATATGTGAGCAAAATCTTAATTGCATTATCACTTGAAATCGCCACACTTTTTTGGAGCCCGCCATAAAAAGGACGAGCGCGCGAAAAGTATGACTATTTCAAGAATTACTCTACCTACGATCACATTTTTATTTTACAATAGAAACTCTTTAGCCAAAGAAGGTTTATTATTTCAGAGTTTTTTCGGGCGATTATCAATAAACATGCAGGCACCTCGTATCGGGGCGTCCCCACACTTGCTAAGGAACCCGATTTAATTGAGTTAATGTTTTTTTTTGTCGTTTTGAAATGAATTTCGGGTGAGTTCCCAGTTCTACTGATAGATTTCTGACTGGGATTTTTGAAAGGACTTTTCTGATCGCTTTAACCCCCGCTATACAATTCCGCATTTTGACATTTTCTTTCAACATCCCGATGAAGCTCAATTCCTGACTTAGCTGGGGGTATGCAGTGTGAAATGATATGAACTGGCCAATCATGCCCCAGAGAAGTTTCAGACTTCTCTTATGGCGCATTTTCATGGCTAAATTTACAAAAAAAAACATTTTTTCACTTTCTATCGAACACTTTTTTTAGTAAATTAGAATTGTTTGATGGCGCGGAACACACGAGGCAAAATGTCCTCGACCAATCACATGCCTTGGTGGGTATTTGGCCAGTTCATGTCACCGTCCCCCAATTCAAATTTGGCTTATGTATCTCGCTTAGTTTGGCGTGGCGTCGCTTAGCTTGATTTTAGCTTAGCTTTCACTAACCCCTAAGCTACCTTTCAGTAGTGCTGCCACACTTGCTATGAAACAAACAAAAAGATGTAACTTTAACTCCCTTAGAGGCCTAGGGCAATTTCGCAACCTGTTATCTCAAAGTGCAAACAGTCGCCTCATGATCTCAAAGCTCAACAATTCTTTTTTTTTACATTTTTCGCAAAACAAAAACAAACGAAACAAAACAAACAACAGGAACAAATGTCCTCAAATCGCCAGAGGTCTTCACACACTGCAATAATTTGCTATTATTATTATAACCAATCCTCTTGTCTTAGTTCGAAGACGTTTTCACCTCATTTTTTTTCATCAAATTATCAAAACTTAATTATTACAGTACTTTTCTTATTCTAGGATAAATTATTGCTTGATTTACAAATTATCGTTTCCGAATTACTAATTGGTTTAGTAAGAGCCGCGCTGCATTTCTTAATGGCTTCGTAAAAAATGGAACATACACAAATTAAACGGGTGGCTACTAGGTCCAGAATTGAGGTTGGATTTTTCGATCGATAAAATTGTGTCCCTATGGATATCATCTATCAACCTCTGGAGCCGTATTTTATATTTAGCTCCTTGACCCGCTATCTTAGCTATTTTACTAAGATAAGGTCAATACTTGACAGACCATTATTGTGCAAATGATTATTATGCGGACCCAAACTTATTACTATATAATTTTCCTATTTTTCGTGCCTAAGAAAGTAACCTTGTCCTTATAACCACGCACTTTTAATTAATAACTTTACACCGCTAATCCTAGAATACGAAGATTCTGTTTTTTCTCGGATCCAAAAGTTTTTCAAAAATATCATTCATTTTAGTCTAAAGGGCGCGAATAGGTATGTGAATAAAAACCATATGCTGGTTAACCAGCATTAGCTATGAATACCGGATTAGATACACAGGTTGGTTTACTAGTACCGGTATACATTCGTCCGTACAATGCGACATTTAAGCTTTTTGTACGTATTGGAAATGTTTCTCTTCGTATCACTATTTTCCTGACCATTACTTTGACTTCTCTGTTCAGAAATATTTTTTCCTGTTTTAAAGCGTATATATTTTTTTGTATTTTGTGTTGTGCCGATTAACAAGGACGTTTTCTGATGCCATCGGATTGTCTTATTTCTGAAAGAAATAATTTCGAGTCAAACGATTGTTAATTTATATGGTCTACATTTTTTAGGTCATATACACTTGTGTTTGAATTATAGGCGTACTTATAAATTATATGACGCGTTTCAATTATTGTATGAAAATAAATATTCGACCAAATATATTTAGTTGTTTCATTTAGAACGCGCTACAGTACAGCGCGTGGATTTTTGTCGCGAACATGCCTGATGCAAGACACTGAAATGGCATAATAAATTTTCGCCATAAGGGTTAACTTATTTCTAAATAATGGTTTAACTAATTTAGTTTAAAATATTTGTATCACAAAAGAAGTAAACAACAACTCTCCAGCTTCCAGTCAAAAAGATTATTTCATTCATACATTGAATGCATGTAACTTGAAATCAATCTCCGCTAAAATAGTGCTTCATTTCCTGTCGTTCGACGTTCCAAACGAGCACTTTCCAACCGTGAGCTTGCCCACAGTGATATATGTACTCGGACAGTATAAACCGATGATATCAAATTGTAAAGACTATTGTGTTTAACGAAACCGACATTTAGGGCATCCGGTTTTAAGCCGGTGATTTAACCGCGATCACCTTTGAACATAGGTGGTAAAATAAGTTATACAGTATAACTTATGGTCCAAAGGTCTCAAAACAAAAGTTTACCGTTTGCGTTTCAATGGGGTCGAAAGCAAAAAACAGAAAAACGTTTATTGCAGTATGGTACCTCTGGTGAAGTTTCTCAAACTCGGATCCAAATCGTACGGGGTTTTTTAACCTTAACTCCCAGGGGAACTGTTTGCCTTTTAGGCACATAACGCCCTTTTTCGGCAATTTAAGGCATAAGGAGGTCCCGTAGAGCAAAACGGATATTGCTGACCCCCCTCAACTTCTCGAGAAAATTAATATCTTATTTATAAAAAATTAAAAAAAAAATAATATCACAGTTGTGTTCCTTCTAAAACCCTTCTATACTACATTTCAGCCCAATTGGAGAAAGCGGAAATTTCAACCGGTTTTTACCGGACTTCCGGTTGGTTAAAATTATCGGCGATAACCTCAATGTTACTTTCTCGAAAAATTCAGGGGGCTCAGCAATATCCGTTTTGCTCTACGGGGCCTCCTTATCATAAGGACCTTATGCCTTAAATCGCCGAAAAGAGGGCCTTGTGTGCACAGTTTCCCCTTGAAGTTAAACTGTGCACCGGTGCGCACCCTGTGTAGGGATAATTTGGAGAATACATAAGGTGCCCGTTATTTTTCACTTTTTCCCGCGCGTGCTGTTATGTTTCACTTTTTTGAGAAAATATTTTCCTCTAATACATATCTTTATATGTTAAGCCCTGCGCCGTTATCTTTCACTGTTTCCTGCTCGGGCCATTATGTTTCACTATTTTTCGAATTTTTTTGTGAAACATAATGGCGCACCCTGTGTAATTTATTTGTCAAGTTTTTAAAATAATCGGGCCTGACTTAGGTCGTTAGTAAATGCACAATTAGTTATATAATATAAGTTATAATAAATAAAAAAATATATTACAGGGGGTGTGCGTATTAAGGGTCGGTTAACGATTTTTGAAAAACGACCCTTATTCAGCATACTGGCCCTTATTTAGCACACCCAGCATTATGCGAGTTTAGTGTTAAAACCTGACGTAATTATGATTTTTGCGTCTTATAAATGATTTTATCAATTTTGAAATTTAAAATTTGTATCGAATACAATTTAACTTATTATTTCCATAAACGAACCAAAAGCTAGTAAAAAATGTCCATGGGAAACAAGGATAAAATCAGGACCCTTATTTGGAGCAATAATATTTTTTATCGAAAAAAGCGACCCTTATTTAGGACAAGCGACCCTTATTTAGCAGGCCCTTATTTAGCACCCCCTTTGTATATAAACTTAATTATATTATAAGAAATAAATTATATTATAAAAAATTATATTATATAACTATAATATTGAAATTTGATGTTTGTTTGTAACTTTTTTTTTTATTTGAGACTCTGGAATAACCATTTTACAATAAATAGATTTCATGCAAATATTAGTTTAATAATGAACTGGGGAACAAGTTTTCATGTGAGTCTTCTTCTATCTTCAACGTGTACGGCTCGTTGAAAGAATCCACATTTCCATAATATACAGAGAATAAGAAAGAAACATAAAAATAATCCTATGGCCACCAGACAAACAATCCACCAAGACATTATATCGTCATATTTTATTTCCAGAACATCCTTAAAGATAAAAATGAAGTTTGTTAATTAATTAATTAAAAATAGTTTATAAAATAAACTATGTAAGCATAGACCTCGTAGCGTAGATAGTCTATGTAAGAGAGCCTATGTTACATAGTTTATCTTACATAGACTAGCTACGCTACGAAGTCTGACATTATAAAAAATCTTCAATTAATGACTATAGAAGAGTTTAAACAGTTTTAAAAGTTGACATTAATTTACATTATTTTTAAAGCTAAAAAAGTTGACATTATAAATTTATATTATAATTTAAAGTCAAAAAAGTTGACATTTTTTGAATATTACGGTATTATTACTTTAACGTCCTATCCATCTCAATCCACGCGGTGTCCCAATCCATTGACAAACATTAGGAGTTTTTTGTGGTTTGGGTCCCAAACTTTGGGACACCACGTGCATATAGTTGAGAAATTAACTGTCATGGTCCGTTCTGCCCACATGTCGGCTGATTTCATTTCATCATTGCACTAAAACTAATAAATAAATTTTTCAATTTTTAGCGGATTATGAAACCCCTGACTGTTGCCTTAAGAATTTATTAATATACTTTATTAATATATTGTAGCTAAATGTATTTTTTTAAGGTTTTTAACTCGTGCAGCAAACAACGATTATATGGGGAAATTGGCCAATCCAAATGAACAATCCGTTTTTAACGGATTTTTTGTTGTTTGTTTTGTGAAGAAATTTATTAAAATCAGCCAGCACAAATTATCTTCACAAAACAAACAACAAAAAATCCGTTAAAAACGGATTG